>CM050524.1:59503289-59728289 GCA_027563665.1 Antrozous pallidus
CCAGTGTCTTACGGGGTGCACACCGTGGGGACCAGGCAGGAGTCAGGTCAGGGCTGTGGCCTTGCAGATTAAATTAAAGCTGTCCCTGGCTCCTGACTGCCCACGGTGAGCAGGGGAGGCCATGTGCCCGGGACCAGGGGGGCGGGAGGGGAAACACAGCTCCAGGGAGCACTCCCCAGTAGAGGGCAGCTTCCCTGAGGGATGGCACCAAATTACAGTCCTAACCTGTGTCCCTCTGAGTCCCATGAGGCACTGAATAGTGTTTCTAGTTCAGGGATGAGATGTCATCTTATTATTTACTCTTTGGTGTTTTTCAAGCTTTTTGTGATCTCATTGAATTTTTCTAGAATCATTTTCAAGGGTCTATGCTGGTGGGGTTTGGCCAGAGGAAATTGGAAGGGTGCCTTCCTGGCCTCACAGCCTGAGGATAACAGAGAGAAATATTGAAAATAGAGTCCCTTTACCACTCAAAGATATATACTAGAGGCCCCATGCACAGGTTTGTGCACTGGTGGGGTCCCTTGGCCTGACCTGCACCCTCTCACAATCCAAGGGATGTCAGATTGCCAGTTTTGGCCCGATCCCCACCAGTCAGGCCAAGGGACCCCATCAGTGCATGAGTCCGTGCACCAGGCCTCTAGTGTGCATATAAAATCTTTTGTTAATCTCTTCCCACCCTCCCCCCTCATCTCTTCCCTCAGAATTCATCAGTCTGTTCCAGTGCACATCACACATCATAGCAAATGGTCGAACGATTGCTTAGGCTTTTATATATATACTAGTGGCCCAGTGCACGAAATTCGTGCACGTTGGGGGGGGGGGGGTGAAGGGGGTTGTCTCTCAGTCCAGCCTGCATCCTCTCCAATCCGAGACCCTGTGGGATCAGGCCTAAACTGGCACTTGGATAACCCCTTCACAACCCGCTCTTAACCGCTCACCTGCCTGATTGTTTGATAAACCCTAACCTCTCTGCTTGCTGGCCTGATTGCCCCAACTGGTCCCCTCTGCCGGCCTGCTCAGCCCCAACTGCCCCCCACTACTGGGAGCATGGGTGCCAGACGCAGAGTGCTCTGTCTGCCAGAACCAGGTGCGCCCAACCTTGACCGTGGAGATCAGCGGGACTCGGGAGGAGGGTGCAGGAGTCTCTCGCCTTCTGGAGCTTCGGGCCACATGCCTGCCTCTCCTCACGAAGGCTGCCCTTTGGAGGGCCCTGCTATGCATGAAGCGCCTCCCCAGCTCCCCAGCTTCCATTCTCCCACCTTCCCTGCCATGCACAGAGATGCTCCGCCTCAGACCCAGGACCCCTTAGGCGCCTCTTCCCGTGACTCTGGCAAAGCACCTGTACTTTTCCAGCTCCCCTTTTACCTCTTGAAATTGAAAGTTATTGCTCCAAACTTTATAATGGAGGGTCCAGCGGGTGATCCCCCAGAGCCCATGGGTTCAGCAGGACCCCGCCAGCGTCATGCTGGGATGCAATGACTGCAGGCTTACCAGACATCTGGATCTATGACTTTCCGAGGAACATGTAAGACAGAGAAGTTAAGCTACATTATCAGTAAGAAATGGGTCAAATGCAAGAATTGTGATGCTCCACAGGGCAAATATCCAGTTTCCCCACTGTGGCCGCAAGAGAAATGGGGAGGGGTGACAATAGAGAATAAGAAAAACCTAAAGACCAAATAACCAAATACAACATGGTCAATGGGACTTTGCTTGGATCCTTGGCAAACCAACAGTAAAAGGCATCTTTGGAACAAAGACATTTGAACATACAGTGGATATTAGGTGATATTAAGGCATTACCTTAACTTTTCAAGGTGTGACAGTGGCTGAATATTTACTTCTTTTTTAAAGATACTCATAAGAGGATATATAAGTGGGAAACAATTTGCTTTGAAAGTATGGCGTTGTCCTGGCCCAGCCCTCCCCACACCACAGACGCCTCAAGGACCAAGCCTCTCCCGCTCGCTAGGCCCTCGAAAGTGCCATGGGCAGAGGTGTGGTCCGTGCTCACTGCCGCCCACCTGCTCCGCCAACCCAGCGCCTGGGCCTGACAACTCACAGCCCCGCCTTGCACTCATTTCCCAAGGTGCCCTGGGCACTCATTTGCATGTCGTACGTGACAGGTCAACCCCGCAGCTCAGTCGCAGCCTATCAGAGCAACCAACATGTGAGCCTTGTGAGGGGATCCCATGGCATCAAATTCCCCTAACTGAGTCACCATGAAAGGTAGTGACTCAGTCACCATAACTGAAAAGGAGGAATCTCGCTGGTCCTTAAATACTGTGCGGACAGAGTTTATAGCATGCTTGCTTTGGCAGCACGTATACAAAGTTGGAATGATGCAGAGAACATTAGCATGGCCCCTGGGCAAGGATGACATGCAAACTCATGAATCATCCCATATTTTGCACTCAGCTCCCCACTGGCCTCCTGTGCCACGGCCATGCCTCCCATCCCCCACATCGCAGCCATGCCTTACTGACCTCTCGTCCCACACACCGCACCTCCTGTCCCATTGTACCATAGCCACGCCCCCACTGGCGCTCCTTGGCCATGCCTCCCGCTCCTGATTGGCTGGTGGTATAGCGAAGGTATGGTCACATTTGTATGATTCTCTTTTATTATATAGGACTAGAGGCCCAGTGCACAGAATTCATGCATGGGGGTGGGAGCGGGTGTTCCTCAGCCCAGCCTGCACCCTCTCCAATCTGGAACCCCTTGAGGGATGTCCAACTGCCTGTTTCAGCTCCCAACTGCTTACCTGCCTGTCTTCCTGACTGCCTCTAACTGCTTCTGCCTGCCAGCCTAATCTCCCCCTAACCACTCCCCTGCCAGCCTGATTGATGTCTAACTGCTCTCCTGCTAGTCTATTTGCCCCCAACTTCCCTCCTCTGCTGACCTGGTTATCTCTAACTGCCCTCCCCTGCAGGCTTGATCACCTCCAACTGCCCTCCCTTGCAAGCCTAGTCCCTCCCAACTGCCCTCCCCTGCTGTCCATCTTGTGTCCACAAGCGGGCAGGATGTTTGACTACATGGGGGCAGCCATCTTGTGTATTGGAGTGATGATCAATCTGCATATTACCATTTTATTAGATAGGATATATTTACACACACACACACACACACACACACACACACACACACACTTGCACTGTGGTTTCTCATCTCTAGACTGTAGCTCAATGTCTGATATATATTTCATTTTAAACATATTTTCCCATTCCGTTAATAGATAGAGCCATAAATTGTCAGCTTGTAAATAAAGTGTTCAGGGTAAGGCAACAGTAGGTTTGGAGTTGTGAGTATGCAAAGCAGTGTCTTCTTGTGCTGTTATTTCTTGGCTGTTGCGTTACTTACCTGGGAACAGCTATGAACCTGCTTTGCCCCTGCCCCACATATCAATTTGAGAGTGTTCCTTAGATTCAGACTTTCCTTCCCCTGGGATTGGCTAGATGATCTTTAAGATCCCCTCCACCCCCCGATTTAAGACTAAAATGTTGGACTTGGGGTTTGTAGAGCCTGACGTTAATCTCCGTATTCATTAGGCAGAATTCATTTCCTCCCTCAGCTTTCATGGAGGCAGGCGATCTCGGCGCATCTTCACGGGGAGTTGGGTGAATGTTTATGTCGTGTGCCTGTGGCTTGAGACATGATACGTGAGATGTGTCTGCATTTTTTATTTTTTTTCTCCGCTTTCCACCTGTTTTCGTGGAACTCGCTAATGACTGAAATGCTATCTCAGTTCTGGTGAGGGAAAGAGAGGCTCTGATCACGAAATCTGCGGAGGTGGCAGATTCATCGTTTTCCCTTCTTGGAAATCGCTTGAGCTGGAGAAAAACTAGGCACAAAGAAGCAAGGGCTGCACGGCTGGATGTTCTCGGAGGAAAGTTTCCAGGAGGAAAGCTTCTCCGGTGATGCCCCTTAAAATAAAATGCTGCAAATAAAAGAATGTCCGTTTAAAGACTCCGTTACCTGCATTCTCTTCCCAGCACGGTGACTCGGAGTCACCATGGACTTCTGAGTCCATATAGTCTGTTCCGTGTTGGACTTGGGGTTTCCAGACCCCGACGTTAAATTCCATTTGATCAAAACAGACGTGATTCTTAGGCACATAACTTTTTAAAAATCTATTTTTAATTGAATTTTAGAGGGCAAGGGAGAGGGAGAGAGGCAGAAACATTTTTTAGGAGAAAAGTTTCCTTGAAGAAACCTTCTCCACTCATGCTCCTTAAAATAAAACAGTCAAACAGAAGAACCTCGGTTCAAAGACCCAATTATCTGAATGCTCTTCACATTGTGGTGAATGAATCCGCTTAAAAGCAATAGAAAAAGCAAGAAGGAAAACCCTGAGTGAGAGGAAGCTCTAAAAAAGTTATGTGCCTGCATGCTCAGTGCTTGAGCGTTGACCTATGAACCCGGAGGTCACAGTTCAATTTCCATCAGGGCACAGGCCCAGGTTGCAGGCTCCATCCCCAGTGAGGGGCGAGTGGGGGTTGAGCAGGAAGCAGCTGACAATGATTCCCTCTCATTGATGTTTCTGTCTCTCCCTTCCTCTCTCAAATCAATAAAAATATTTTTTTAAGTTATGTGCCTAAGTATCACATCTGTTTTGATTCAATGTTTCGGGCCCACCCCAAACCTTCTGGCCGGAAACCGCTGCCGTGGGGTCTGAACTAGTTCTAAGTGAGATGCAGGTGGCTTCTCGCAACCACAGGGAAATGCTGGAGGGTGGAGCGTGGCACCTGTGTCTACAAGTTCGTGGCACTCTTCTGGGCCGTGGGGACACAGGGTGGTTGGGGACGAGTTATTGCACAGTTTGGAGGTCGGCCTCGCTTCCTTTCCCGCACAGGCTGCGTCCCTCAGCTAAGGGGCACCCCACGGGGCCTGCCAGGTTCTTGGTCTCGGAGTACCCATAGGTCCGACCCAGCATCACCAGTTACCTGGGTGGCATTGAGAGGCTGGAGGGCGATGCCGTGGCTCCAGCCAGAGCTTCCCTTCCCTTCCTTTCTGTTCCGAAATTCTCCTCTCCTGTGGTCATGCTGGAGTTGACCTTCCCAAGGTCAAAGGCTTCACTGCTTGCTTACCGTTAACCCTATATTCCTGTCGACAGTCCTTGCAAGGCATCCGGGGCTGTACAGTGTCCTCAATCTCTTGTCCTTTCTTTTCTAAACTAGAGCCCAGGTGCACGACCTTTATGCATGTAGGAGGGTGGGGAACTCTCAGCCTGGCCTGCGCCCTTTCACAGTCCAGGAGCCTTCGGGGGATGTTGGCAGCCGAACATCCTCAGAGCTGCTGCAGAGCCTCCCGCCACTGCCACTCCGCTCACCAGCCATGAGCCTGGCTTCTGGCTGAGCCTGTGGGAGCGCACTGACCACCAGGGGGCAGCTTCTGCATTGAGTATCTGCCCCCTCACGGCTAGTGCGCTTCATAGTGACTGATCATTCTGCTGGCCAGTTAATTTGCATGTTAGCCTTTTATTATATAGGACAGTGGGCGGCAAACTCATTAGTCAACAGAGCCAAATATCAGCAAAACAACGATTGAAATTTCTTTTGAGAGCCCAATTTTTTAAACTTAAACTTCTTCTAATGCCACTTCTTCAAAATAGACTCACTCAGGCAGGCCACGGTGTTTTGTGGAAGAGCCACACTCAAGGGGCCAAAGAGCCGCATGTGGCTCTCAAGCCACAGTTTGCTGACCACTGATATAGGACATTATTTATATTTGGTAGCAGGTTCAAACAGTGTCTTCTATTCACACTTATGTTTGGACATTGTTTGCCAGAATAAGGACTAACAGGGAGAAGAAATGAGGTCTCTATGTAGTAAATACATATGTTTCTTAAGACACTTCCTCGGAGCTGGGTGGCACCCGGGTGAGCGGGAGGGGGGGGTGCCAGGTAAGGAAGATGACCAGCTCTGGTTCCCTGGGGGAGGACAGTGTTTTCAAAGGGATGTGAAGACATTGGCGATTCACTGACGTGCAGACCTCCATCTCAGTGTTTTCAAGGTCAGGTTCACTGATGGAATGAATATCTGCTGAATCCTCATTCTGCCTTTAGACAGAAAGGGGCTGCTATTTAGCGGCCATTGGGACAGCAGCGCGAACAGGCCAGTCCTGGCAGACTGTGTATTCCTGGACCTCTTCCCGGGAACTGCACCAGATGTGCCCGGCTGGTGTGGCTCTGCGGGTTGGGTGTGCCCTGTGCACCAAAGGTCACTGGTTCGATTCCAGAGCAGAGCATGTACCTGGGTTGTGGGTTCAATCCCTGGTCAGGGTGAGTGCTGGAGGCAACCGACTGATGTTTCTCTCACATCAGTGTTTCTTTCTCTGAAACCACTAAAAACAAAACTTTTTAAGACATGAGATGTTGTTCAGGCAGCAGATGCTCACACACACGTTTCTGGAAGGAAATGGGAGTGCCTGCCCCTCTTCCAGGAAAATGTCATCGTAGCCCAGCCCCCGAAATTGATTCACTGTTTTCTCAGTGGAGGGCCTTAGACTGGAGAGTCGTGACCCTGGCAGCCGGCACCAGACCAGCAGCTCATCTGCAGCTGCTGAGTCAGAGGTGGGTCTGGGCCAGGCCTGACCCTGCACCTGCTGAGTCAGAGGTGGGGCTGGGCCAGGCCTGACCCTACATCTGCTGAGTCAGAGGTGGGGTTGGGCCAGGCCTGACCATACACCTGCTGAGTCAGAGATGGGGCTTGGCCAGGCATGACTCTACACTTGCTGAGTCAGCAATGTGGCTGGGCCAGCCTAGATTCTGGGGGACTCTCCGGGTTGTTGGGACACTCACTGCAGTTTGCTCTGGTGACTTGGCAGACCCCTGCCTTGCTGATTCACTGTTTTCATTAGGAATTCGTGCACTGGTGGGGTCCTGCCGGCCTGGCTCCAATCAGGGCGGATCAGGGCTGGGCCTGTTGGAAGGAGGAGACAGCAGGAGATTAGTCAGCCAGCCCATCCCAATCTGAGATCCGATCAGCTCAATCAAGGCTGGCTGGCTTGGGGGAAGGTCTGTGGGCGGTGGGCTGGCTGGCCCCACCCCTGAATGGAGTGGGGGTGCCCATCTGGGGCAGAGCTGACTGGGGGCAGGGGCCATAGACCAATCTGGGTGGTGAGGTCCCATTGGGGTGGGGGTTAGCTGGGGGAAGGGGCCACAAGGCAGTTGGCAGGCCGGCTCTGCCCCTGATTGTGGTTGGGGGGCACTGATCTGGGGTGGGATCAGGTATGGGGAGGGGCTGTGGGCACATCAGGGTGGCGCTGGCTTTTTATATACACAGATGGGGTGTTCATAAAACCCAGCACTCCTCCCTCTTAACATTCCCTCTGTCAGGGGTGATGCAGGTTAAGGTGACTGAAGGAGCCATAGAGGAGATGCATGTGCTGCATGTGGTAGTCATCACTTATGGTGTGAGGTAGTCACCTCACACCAGAAGTGATGGTGTGCGTGTACTAAGTGCATGTGTGTGAGTGTATGTGTGTATGTGTGTGGGCATGTATGAGTGTGTGTGTTCACACCCACCCGTGTAAGGTCACATGCTCTTTAGCACAACCATCCACTGTTTGGAAAGCAGCTCCTGAGGAAGTAACCCTTCGGTTTCGGCCTTTGGAAGTGTCAGTGCCGGCAGAAGCCCGTGGAGGCGAGTAATGAGACTGACCAGGCAGAACCCAGAGAGAAGCACAGTCTGACAGTCTGACAAGAGCAGCTTCCTTTCTCCCAGGAGTGCCCAGCATTTGCAGTCATGCCTGCCCTTCAGTCACATTTGCCCAGCGGCCGGCTCACTTCCAGTTTCCTGTTTGGAACTTGAAACTCATTCCTGTATCTTTAAATTCCAGAACACCCGCTTTTGTTGTCCTGGCTATTATTAAATTAGATGCAATGTTGGTAACACCAGGAGTGGGTAGTTTGTACATTGCCCATAATTCTCAAGGCCTGTCTTCCTTCCCAACCTCGTGCACTGATGTCTGTGTGAGTGTCTTTGGCAATATGAAGGCTCTGAATTCCATGGCCAAACATTCTAAAGTGTATGTTTTCATGTATCCATCCATCCACCCATCCATCCACCCATCCATCCATCCATCCATCCATTCATCCATCCATCTATCCATCCACCCATCCATCCACCCATCCATCCATCCATCTATCCATCCACCCATCCATCCACCCATCCATCCACCCATCCATCCACCCATCCATCCACCCATCCATCCATCCATCCATCCATCCATCCATCTATCCATCCATCCATCCATCCACCCATCCATCCATCCATCCATCCATCCATCCATCCATCCATCCATTTATTTATCCATCCATCTATTCATCCATCCATCCATCCATCCATCCATCCATCCATCCATCAATCTATCCATTCATCCATCCTTCCATCCATCCATCCATCCATCCATCCATTCCCTTATCCATCCATCCATTTATCTATCCATTTATCCACCCATTTATCCATCCATTTATCCATCCATCATCTATCCATTCATCCATCCAACAGATAGGAAGGGAGGTGAGGTGACTAACGGAAGGCCCTGGGCTTGGAGACCCCTTCAGGACTGGGGCAGTGCCCTGCGATGCAATGTTCCTCCTGGCACCTCACGGACTGGTCACTCACATGGTCTTTGGTTTCTTTACGCCAGGACTTCAGTATTGAAGTAAAACGAGTTGCTCTCTTGTGCACTTAGTAGTCACTAGGTAAATGAGTGAGACATTTGCTAAATCCCGGGCAGGCCCTGCGGAGCCTGCACTGCAGCAAGTGGACTAGGATCCTCGTTCCCAGGCACCTGTATTCAGGTGTGACTCGCACGGGAAGGAGCATCCTCCGCCTCCCCATCCCAGGCCTGTGCGGTCTCCTTGACGCCGCATTGCTTACAGTAGGGCCCGAATGAAATGCAGCCATGTTCCCCGATATTTCCTGTCCCCAAAGAGACTCTTCTTCATGGAGAAATAGTCTCACAAACCGACGAAGTGTAACCCCCGGGGCCTCCTCTGTCGCAGTCTCCATCCCGGAGAGGAGCAGGTAATAAAATCAGGTATCGGGCGAGATTTTTCCATTCCAGTGTGCTTTCCACTCCTGCCGTGGAGTCAGCTGTGGCATTCAGACATGGCTGCTGCAGGTGCAGAGCCAGTGTGGCTAATTGCTAGTAATTGCCTGGAGGGAGCGGGTGGGGCCAGCAGGGTGCTGGTGGCCGCTGAGAAATTGCCAGCAAGCGTGCTGCGCGCAGAGCCGGCGGGTCTCCGTGTGGAGGAAGGCGTTGTGTAAAGTGAACTTTTACACAGAAAATGCTCCGGAATCAAAGCTTTTAATAAAGAGTGCTTTATTTTCATTTCTGACTAACCTTTATTTGGAACTGGCTCGTGCCCATATCATCCATCCCCTCTCCTCTCTTGCTGTTTTCCTCTTCCCCATAAGGAATGTTTCCTGAGCTAGTGTTTACTAGACCAGTTGAAGAAACAGCAGGAAATGTGCCTATATATGAAGAGGAAAATCAGGGTTTTTTATGTATTTTTATGAATTTCAGACACAAAGGGAGAGGGAGGAAGAGGTAGGTAGAAATATCAATGAGGAGAGAGAATCATCTACTGGCTGCCTGCTGCGCGCCCCCCACTGGGGCCTGAGCCCACAACACAGGCCTGTGCCCTGCTCAGGAATCAAACTGTGACCTCCTGGTTCCTAGGTCAGTGCTCAACCACTAAGCCACACCGTCTCAGAAGAAAAATCAACCTGATGAAAATGCATGTTGAGGTCCTAGGAATTTAGTATATCTTTAAGTCAGATCCGGCAGCCTTGTGAAAGTGTGCATTTCCTGTGACATTTGTTAGTGTCGTTATTATTGATACGTATTGCTATTATTATTATTTGCCCTCTATTTCTATTAAACTTACGTCAAATTTAACCGAAGGTTCAGGAAGGAATTCGTCAAGTGGCCGTCCTTTTACAATTGTCTGGAACTGCACAAACCTAACCAAGATAATAAAGTAGCTTGTGGACCATAAAGATTTAAGCAGATAAAACCCAGGGAATGAAATGATTGTTGAAATAAAGAAAATCCAGGTCTTAGTCAATATGGAGAATTATCTTCTTATCCACAAAGCATCTTGCTGAATTAATCTCAAGATATCTCTAGGATGGAAGCAGAATTGCTAACTTTTCATTTGTTTTCACTGATTATTTCTTTTATCTCACATTCTTTAAATATTGAATTACCATTAACTTGTCATTTACCGCCCACCACATAAACACACACACACACATATATGCACACGTGTGTGCACTCACACACAAACATGGTTATCTCTGAAGTGTTATGAGTGAGCTCTAAAAGGACATGCCCTATAATTTAGGATCTTGGTAGTATTCATCTTGGTTAGTTTTATTCTATGATGTCAGGGGTGGGGGACATTGGGCTTGGGGGCCTATAAGGCCTGAGAAATCATTTGGGCGGGCCCTGCCAAGGCATTAGGGGTGAGTTAATGAAATGTTTGACCAAAGATAGCCACCTAACTTTTAAGTTGATAGTTTTATATGGCCTGAGAATCTATAATAATAAAAGCATAATATGCTGATTAGAGTGGACAGCCAAACGAACCTTCCAGACAACCTTTCGGATGAATCCGGGGCTGGGAGGGTCGAGCCCCTTGCATGAATTTCACGCTTTGGGCCTCTAGTAACGTTATAGATACCCAAAGGGCCCTTGGCAGGAAAAAGGCCCCCCACTTACATCCGAATCCAGTTGTGCTGATGGATGGATGGATGAATGGATGGGTGTAGATGGATGGGTGGATGGATGGATGGATGGATGGATGAGTGGATGAGTGGATGGATGGATGGATGGATGGATGGATGGATGACTGGATGGATGCATGGATGCATGGATGCATGGATGCATGGATAGATGAGTGGATGAGTGGATGGGTGTGTGGATGAGTGGATGGGTGGATGGATGGATGAATGAGAGGATGGATGGATGGATGGATGGATGGATGGATGGATGGATGGGAAGATTGATGGATAGATGGATGGATGACTGAGAGGATGGATGATGAATGAGTGAATGGCTGGGTGAATGGATGGGTGGATGGATGGATGGGTGGGTGGGTGGATGGATGGATGGATGAATGGGTGGGAAGATTGATGGATAGATGGATGGATGGACAAATGTTCTGTCAGACGAGTGCATTAGGTGGCCCTCCAACCCTGGTGCTCTTTTATTTGAGTGATTCTATGAAAGACAAACCTTTAAGCTAGTTTGTTTCACTTTGCCTTTTTAGTATGAGAGTTGCATAGAGCTATTTGCATTACACTTGCATCCCTTGACAAAAGTAAGTTTGAAATGTGTAGCGTCTGCACCATTAGAATTTCCTGAGTCCTGCGCCGTGAAGACTGTGTGCTTTCTCCTCCTTTCTCCAGACAAAGCATCTGTTTGGCTTGGCAGCTTGAGCATGATTGAGCGTCCACTTAAGCCTCCTTGGATTTCCATCAGATAATAATCTTAAAGGATCACATTAAGCCAGATTCCCCAGCTCAGAGGTCAGAGAGAGGTCAGAGGATTAGACAGCAGCTGCCGAGCCATGGGTTGGGAGGACAGACAATGACCACAGCTTGGTTAGGCCCCCTGCCGAGGACCCTGGGTCGGGATCTGTGTGTTGGGGCCTGGAACACGCCCTCTCCCTGCCGGGCCCCAGCCATCCAGGTGTGACAACCTGAAAGCATAAACATGGCTGTTCTCTTACGAACATGAGCATAAATATTCTCAGCTCTTGATCCACTGGAAAGTGAGAGTAACTGAGACGAAAACTGGAATTTTTTTCAAACATCTGAGACATGTTCTCACTAGTACTATTGACCTCTCTTGGAAATCCACTTGATTTAAAGATACTAGGTGTAGATTTTAAAAATACCAGGGTCGTGGCTGACTTCTATAACAGGTCCACAGAATAAGCTCAGAAGTAAAATCATGTGGTTGTGGAATGGAACGCAAATGTGGGAGACACTCAGCCAGACATTCAGTGGCTGGAAGGGGAGACGAACGGGGGAAAAAACACGCTCCTGCTCTGACACTTGGGCTCCTAAGTTCACATCTCCTATGGATTGGCTTTCAGCCTAGCGACGCCAATCCCCACCCGCCGGTGACCTTGGGGAGGTCAGGGGGGAGGCCCACGTTAGCCAGGGAAGGGAATGTTCTTTTGGTGGAAGGTCCCTTTTCCTGTGCGTGCACCCTGTGTCCCTGCCGTCCACAGGCCCATGTTCATCCATGTGCCCAGTAGGACCCACACTTGCAGTCCACAGTGAGGCATGACCATGGGTGTGCCCTTTGCGAACGCACACACGTGACGCTGATGGGACTTGACTTAAGAACCTTTCTGCTGCTCCCTGCGCTTCCAGAGCTCTGGAGAAGGTTGTAGCTGTCCCATCCAACCGGCCTCTCTCTTCCAGGGCGGGGTGTATTCAGGCCAGGTATCTCCCCTTCCTCTCCCAGTTCCTTTCGCTCAAGTTCAGCTCCCCCTTGCCTGCAGCCCATCACCTGCTGCCCCTCCTGCCTCTGCCTCGCTCCCTGCACTGTCTGCTGAGCCCGGCACACAGTTGGAGTGAGGTGGGGACCAGAGGGGCCCCCTTTCTTACCTGGAGAAGTCAGAGGGTGGAGGGGTACCCAGTTAGCTCTGCCCACAAAGAGAGGAGAATGTGGAGAATAAGAGAAGGGATTTGGGTTTCCCTCCACAATTAATCAATCTAATTTATGAGACTAGTGAAGAAATATCCTTAACTAATGAAATACCAATGACCTTGAAATCGGGGACAGTATTACCCAGATATGGATATTGTGTAAATTTAATTTTTATTAATGTAGATAATGGCTTACATGGGCCTTATGGTGACATCACCAGCACTCTAAAATTTAATTACATTTTAGAGCTTCTGGTAATGTCTTCTGTGGGATTAGACAATCTGGGGCATCAGCAGCGAGGCTCCTGCATTTGGGGTTCATTATGATTTGAATTAGCAGGAATGAGGTACTTTGAATATTAAAAAACTAGAGGCCCGATGCACAAATTCGTGCATGGGTGGGGTCCCTCAGAGTGGCCTGCAGAGACAGGGCCCCAGCTCATGTCCCCAGCCTCACAGCCCTGCAGCCCCGCCTGGCACCCCTGCCTTGGCATGGCATTACCTGGCCACCTGCCTGCAAGGTGATTAATCGGGGCTGGGCCTTCTGCCTGGCTCTCTCAGCACCTGGGAGCTGGGCAGCCACTGGTCACCGCCTGTGGGGTGATGGGCAGGGTGATCGGGCCAGTGCTTGCACACTTCCCCAGTGGTCAGTGCACGTCATAGCAAGCAGTCAAACTCCTGGTCTCCCGGTTGAACAACTGCCTGAAGGGACAATTTGCATATTGGGCTTTTATTATATAGGATTTTTTATTTTAGGGTCTTTATTTAAAATTAACCCTCAAGGTCCAGAAACCGGTTTGGCTCAGGGGATAGAGCGTCAGCCTGCGAACTGAAGGGTCCCGGGTTCGATTCCGGTCAAAGGCATGTACCTTAGCTGTGGGCACATCCCCAGTGCGGGGGCGGGGGGAGGTACAGGAGGCAGCTGATCAAAGTTTCTAACTTTCTATTCCTCTCTCTTTCTCTCTGTAAAAAATCAATAAAATATATTTTTTAAAAAATTAATAAATAAATAAAATTAACCCTAAAGGGTTGAAGTCAGTATTCTCTTTGTACCAAATGACCTATACGTATTTATGTGTCTACCATAAACATATTTATTGAATACTAATTTATTGTGTACTAATAGTACTGTTTTTATATACTAATATCTATGAATTACTCTTTCTTCTTTTATCAATGTAGATGTTTTCATAATAATTAGTTGACTGCGATTATATCAATCTGTGTATACTCACAGTACTTTTAAAATGCCTATTTTGATGCAGTATATATTTTTTATTATGTATATTTTTTTCTGAGGCTTTTAAATAAAGTGTTCCATTTTTTCCCCTTTAATTGCCATATCCTGATTATACAGGTTGTCCCCAAAAATGTATACACACTTTGAATAACCATTAACTCCAATGGGTTAAATCTAAATAGAAAGAAACATCATTCGAGTTAGCAAAAGCTTTCTGTGTATACGTTTTTGGGGACACTCTGTATATGTATTGTGCCTTCTGGTCTTCGGTAAATCCCTCGAGTTAATGGAAAACCTGTCCACAACTTTAGGTCTTCCCAGTAGTGCGCTAGACACTTTTAACTGTTCAACCACTTACCTTTCTCCCTCATAGGCCCAACCAGGAATTTGGGGCAAGAATTAAATCTCCGTAAGACACGGGTGTCCAGGGAGAAGGGCATTGTGGATCCCTGCTTCTTCCAGTTATCACGAGTCAAGGACTTCACTTAGGTGGCCTGCCAGTCAGGTGACACCGGCAGGGGCGGGGCGACCATAGCCCAGCCAGCACAGGGGGAAGTCACAGAGATGTAAGGGAGCCCCCAACTTGGGGCTGGAGCCGGACGCCTCTGCACAGGCCCTGCTGGCTGTCACCTGCCCTGGCCCCTGCCCTGACCCCTTACCCTGCCCCCTGTCATGACCCCTGCCCTGACCCTTACCCTGCCACCTGCCCTGGTCCCTGCACTGACCCTTACCCTGCCCCCTGTCATGACCCCTTACCCTGTCACCTGCCCTGTCACCTGCCCTGACCCATAACCTGTCCCCTGACCTTGCTCCTGCCCTGTCCCCTGCCCTTGCTCCTGCCATATCAACTGTCTTGCTCCTGCCCTGTCACCTGCCCCGTGTCCTCAGTGAGATGAGGTGCTCGGCAGGGCAGCCGCCTGAGCACACCTTTGACACCAGCTGTGCAAACCTTGTCACCGTGAGCGCACCGTGTCCCTGCCTGTGCCTGCGTCCCCTGGATTCACGCTCCTGCTCTGACGCCCGTCCTGGGTGCCCCTGGTGGCTTTGGGGGGAATTCTAGGGGCAGGGACAGAGTCTGCCGTGACTGCAGCCCAGTGAGTACAGAGCGCCAGTCAGCTCCTCTGCAGTCACAGTCGCAGCCTGTTGTCCCTGTGCCCTCGCCCAGAACACATGGGGGGGGGGGGCGGAGGGGGCCCGGGCAGAGGCTCCTAAAACTCCGATGCATCCACATTTCAGTCTTATTTCCCCACTGGATTGGAATGTGTCATTTCTGATGGGCAGGCGGCGACCCCTTCTGACCAACCACGGTTCTTTACGGACTTGTGGGGATCGGGAGGGGACGAGGCCAAGGCTCCGGCATCTAGGGGATGAACTCCAAACAGGTGGCCTGTGTCTCCATCCCAGGGCCAAGGTCCGGGCACAGCGCAGCGACTCGGGGCCACGAGGGGCCCCGGGCACCGCAGCTCGGGGGAGAGATGTTGGAAGAAACAAGCGCATCGCTGTCTTCTCGGGGGTCGTGGTGAGCCTGGCTGCCTCCTGTCCTGGTGGCTGTCCGCGTCTTGGTCTCCGCAGATATTCACGCCTGCACCTTACAATTCATAGCTGAGTTTTTTTCTCCCCTGATTGGGCCTTTGCAGTTACTCACAACATTCCTGTGAGTGAACGAAAACAGTACCCCCCACGGCAGGTGTGGACACATCTTAAGACCCGGTAGGTTTAGAACAGAAACCATGGTGATGAATGGCAGGCAGCAACCCAATTTGTGGAACAATCTTTTTTTTGCATGAAATAACCCACTGGCTTGTCATTATGTGATTAAGTCACTAAGGGGGGAAAAAAGAAACTGCAATCAAGTCAGAATCATCAAGTTACGGCGTCAAAAAAACGGTCTGGAAGTTTTCCAAGTAATCTGATGCTGACAGTGAGCTTTCCTGTCAATTCCAAACACAGATCCTGTTTAACAATGTTTTGAGGAGGAAGATGTTCGTTCATTTGCCACTGCAGTTCAAATGCATAAACCCGCAAGCAGGGAAAATAAAATTCAAGAGAAGAGCAAACCCCACCCCACCCCACCCCGAAAGTGTTAACTGTCGTATAAAACGCTTTCACATCCGTTAAGACATCATTCTTAAAAACGACGAGGCAAATTACAATCAGGTATATTTTATATTTTCAAATTTGTGTTTTCATGGCAGTTGACATACAGCATAGTGATTAGACATTTATATAACTTGTGAAGTTATATAAATGCCTATATAACATTTCTTCCCCCCCCCCCCCCAGCCCCAGCAAGTCTAGTTATATTAGAGATGAGAGAACTGGGGCTCGCAGATGCAGAGCTGAGAAATTAATCGCACAGTTTGCATTCATTAAAAAAAAAAAAAAAGAACTGAGGGATGTGGGTCCTGAAAGGTTTACAGTGTATTCCCTTGACCATGCATCGATGATAAGAGTTAAATTAGGACGGTTCACAGCACACGCGAGAAACGGATTCACATGTCTACCTTGAAGGTCGATGTCGTAACATAGCTGCCGCGGCGATAAATAAACGGGGTGCGGTACAGGATGTTTCGTAGGCGAAGTCATCAGCAGCATGACTTGACTGGACGCGAGCGAAGGTGAAAATGTGCGCGTACATTCTAATTGAAATCTAGGACCTATTCGAACAAGGAAATCCCACTGTCACCGACTGCACGTGGCACATACCGAAGCGCTTCCTTTTCCAGCGTTTCTGTGGGTGCAGCACCCAGCGGTGGGTTTAATCCGCCCGGTAGAATAAGCGAGGGGTTCTCACGCTGGTCCTTCCAGCCCCGAAATGCGCTCCCTGGTTTCTGTTCGGCTGATGCTCTCGCCTCCACTCCAGCGTAACCTGCGCCCCGATATGGCCCTCAGTTAAGCATGCCAGGGCGGGGTGGTGGAGCGTTTTGCGAATGCTGTGGTCTGATCCCCTTTATTCCGGACGGAGAGGAGCACACAGCCGTGACCCCAGGACCCAGAGGGTCGGCCGCGTATTGAGAGATGCCACGTGCCCTTTGGGAACAGAGAAAAGCGGAGCCTCGAGTGCGTTTGCTGAGAAGGAAGGAAACGCGGGGGCTGACTTGCGCGCTCAAGCACACTTCACCGCAGAGGGACACGGAGATGCAGCCGCTCCAGGTGCCTGCAGTCCCTGCTCGAGGCTGGTCAAGCATGAGCGTGAGGCTTGGCCAGCAAGAGGCCAGCTCAGGGGTTGTTTGCTGGCCGCGGGGGGCGTCCCCTCGGTCAGAAAGGACTTGTGCTTGCTGTGGAACAATTGTCCCTCTTCGTGAGGGTCAGGGGTGTTCCGGAGGCGGGATAACACGGCGGTGAGCTGTTCCGGTCACTTGGGGGGAGGCAGGCCTCCAGGCGACGCCATCCCGAGAAGACCAGGTCCATCCACAGAGGGAGGGTGGGAAGTGCAGGAGAGGGTGCAGGCAGAGCAGGGGAAGGGAACCCTCCCCTCCTTCCTGAGTCCATTTCTTTGTGGGGGTATGGGGGGAGGGAGAGTACAGACAGGTAAATGCAGGGTTTTAATCAACGGTGTGGGTAGCGAGGAACATTCCTGTCCAGTGTATTCTTGACTATTGTAACTTTACCAGAGGCACGGTGCAAGACATTTGTGCACAAGGGCGGGGGGTTGAGAGGGGGGTCCCTCAGCCCAGCCCATGCCCTCTTGTAATCCGGAACCTCTTGAAATGGTCTGGAGTCGGACATCCCTGGAGGGGTCCTTAGTGCTGCTGCAAAGGTGGGACAGGCTCCTGCCATGGCTGCTCTGTTCACCAGCCGTGAGCCCAGCTTCTGGCTGAGTGGTGCTCCCCCCGTGGGAACGCACCGACCACCAGCGGGCAGCTCCTGCATTGAGCATCTTCTCCCTGGTGGTCAGTGCGCGTCATAGCAACCGGTCATTCCGCCTTCTGGTCAATTTGCCTATTAGAGTTTTACCGTATAGGATTACCACTGTTGATAGTTTGCTTATCCTATATAATAAAAGCCTAATGTGCTAAGTGTCCAGTCGTCTGTTCAATCAATCAAAGCATAATATGCTAATGCTGCTCCACCACTCGCTATGAGGTGCACTGACCACCAGGGGGCAGATGCTCCTACCAGTAGGTTAGCTTGCTGCTGGGGTCCAGCCAATTGGGACTGAGCTAGACGGGCTGGCATACCCCGGAGCCCTCCTATGGGTGTTGGCTGGCCAACCTCCCACATCCCTCTCCAGCCCTGATTATGCACCCACGGGGTCACTCACCTTAGCCTGCACCCTCTCACAATCTGGGACCCTCGGGGGATGTCAGGGAGCCGGTGTTGGCCTGATTCCACAGGTCAGGCCAAGGGACCCCACTGGTGCACAAATCTGTACACCGGGCTTCTAGTGTTTAATAGGCATTTAGGTATTTTTTTTAATAGTATTTACTAGTTTTATTTCTTAATAACAAAAATTATATACTACAATCAAATGATGAAAAATAAAAAAATAAAAAACCTAGGCTTCACATCCCCATCCCAGAATGTCTCTGCTGCCATTAAAAAATTAAATTAAATCGCAGTACTACGCAAGGTTAGAAATCCAAGCAGTAAGGAAATACACACAAGTTTTATTGTGCCTGTTTTTTCTGGAAAAGGACATCCTGGGTGTTGCTAAGCACCTGCTCCTGGTGAGCTCCGGCCCAGCGGGGCTCAGAGCCTCGAGCTCCTCCTTCTCTAGACCTTGAGGTGCCCCGTGGGCCAGAGGCTGAGCCGCACCTGTGCTGCACGCGGACCGCCGGGCACATGTCTCAGATCTGGACCCAGTTGCCCCGCCACCCTCTGCAGGGGTTTCCCCTGGGGCACATCGGGCCTGGCGTGGCCAACTGCCACCCTCCTAAGACACCTTTGCACCCCAAATCTGAAATCCAGTTGGTTAACCATCTCCGGATTCAGGAAGGGGCCGAGACTCGGACTGCCTGGTCTTTCCCTTCGCTGTCCGGGGTGCACCGCTGTCAGCTGCAGGGGCTGGGGACCTCCCTTCTCCCCCCGCCCCCCCCCCCCCATTGCACTGTGAAGCAGATCTGCTTTGCACCTGTTTCTGAGAGACACCTGCTCAGACCACATGTCCTGTCCGCCTCCAGCCTCGGGGAAGCCACAGCTGACAGGGCCCGGGTGCAGAGCCAGCACATTGGCACGGCAGCCAGGCGGACAGACATTCGTGGGGTTTGACTAGAGCGGTGGTCGGCAAACTGCCGCTCGCGAGCCACATGCGGCCCTTTGGCCCCTTGAGTGTGGCTCTTCCACAAAATACCACGGCCTGGGGGAGTCTATTTAGAAGAAGTGGCGTTAGGAGACGTTTACATTTTTAAAATGTGGCTCTCCAAAGGAATGTCAGTCATGCTGTTGCCATGTGGCTCTGTGGCCTGACGAGTTTGCGGCTCTCAGCCGGTGAGCCGCGAGCACGCGTGACACCCGCAGCACGGACTGCGCAGCCGGCCTCTGGCCTCCTTGCCTTTAGGCTGTGAAATAAAAAAATCGCAGCAGCCAACACAGCAGTCGTCCGGGGCGGATGAGTCTCAATCGCATCTCGTGTATTCCGTCAGGTCGGCCAGAAACCCGTCTCTGGGTGGGCCGCGGAGCTTTCGTCATTGGTTTGCTCGTGTGCGCCCTGAGATAGAGCCGGCTGGAAATGGCCCGGCTGGTGTGGCTCAGTTGGCAGAGCGTTGTCCATGCGCCTAAAGGTCCCGGTTCAAGTCTGGGGCAGGGCGCATGCCCCGCTTGTGGGCTCGATCCCCAGTAGGGGGCCTGCAGGAGGCAGCCAATCAATGTTTCTCTCTCTCTCTCTCTCTCTCTCTCTCTCTCTCTCTCTCTCTCTCACTCCCTCCCCCTTCCTCGATTTTTATTTTATTTTATTTTTTTATGGCTGACAATGCTGGACGCCGGAGTCTCTGTGCAGCCCCCGGTCTGCGGACTGGGTCACACAGTCTCTTGCTTGGCGTCACTTACAAGCTGGGGATGCGTCTGTGTTCATAGCATTTGACCACGTTTTGTTCTCACTAAGCAGCTACGAATTAAGCCGAGCAGCGAGGTTAGTACGTGAGACTTCCTCTTTGTACCAATATAAGTGCATTTTAAGCAACACAATGAAATGCACTTTCAAGAAATGAGCTGGGTTCTTCGTGACGGGGAGGCGCATTTTCTTGTATGTGACAGACCCATGTTAGTCACACCAGCTCTTCCTCAGAACGGGGTCCCGGAGGGCCAGGGGGGCACTGAGCCTGGGGGCCCCGAGGCAGTTGACAGATGTCCGTGAGGCTTAGTTCCCCCCACTCCTAGAATGCTACCCTGTTTCCCCGAAAGTAAGACATCCCCCCAAAATAAGACCTACTCGCTGTAATATAAGGCATCCCCCCGAAAATAAGATCCAGCCCATCTTTGGGAGCAAAAATTAATATAAGACACTGTCTTATTTTCGGGGAAACAGGGTAGCACTAATCACCAGGGAGGCTGGGGGTGGGGGGCTTGTGGAAACGGCATGTTACCACAGAGCTGATCAGAAATGGGGTTCTCCCTCAGGTTAGCACCCACAAATGTCTCTGGGATCTCACCATGGAGAGCAAGCTTCCCAATGAGCTGGCTTACATTAGGATTGTTGTCCTAGGTGGCGATGCTTGTTGGCTGCTGTGTGCTGGCATGTGTGCTGGGAAAGGCAGAGGACCCCCCCCACACCCCATGCTCATGCACACCTGGCAGGCGGCAACACAGGGCATCTGCCTTGCGGTCGGATCATCCCAGCTCAGCTTCTTGTTGCTGACTAATGTCACGTTGGATCTTCCGTCTGCCCCTGATTGTATGATTCTCTCTCTCCACCCGATGTGCCTCGAACACCACCCTGTATGTGTGTGTGTGGATGGGGGCATGCATGTGTGTATGGGGGTGTGTGGTGTGTGTGTATGGTGTGTGTATATGGTGTATGGGGGGTTGTATGTATGGGGCATGTGTGTGGGGGTGGTGTGTGTGTGGTATGTGATGTGGGGGGGGATTGTGGTGTATGTATAGGGTGTGTGTGTATGGTGTGGGGGGGATTGTATGTGTGGGGCATGTGAGGAGGTGTGTGTGTGTGAGAGAGAGAGAGAGATATGGTGTGCATATGGTGTGTGTGATGTTTGTGTGTGGGAGCTGTGTGTGTGTGGTGTGTGTGCATATGAGCGTGTGTGTTGCATGTGTGCTTTGTGTATATGTGTGGTGTGTGTGTGTGTGTGTTGTGTGTTAGTGTGGTGTGTGTGTATGTCGTGTGTACATATGCACACATGTGGGGCAGCATATTCTTTTCTAGCTGACACTATGTCAGAGTCAGACGTCCCCCCTGCAGCTCAGGTCTGGTCAGTGGGTGCCCGAGCTTAGGGAAATCACACGTTTACTTCCTCGGGAGGCGGCTGCCCTCCTAGCCGATGTGGGCACGACCCTCTTCTCCTGTCGGCACAGAGGTGAGGAGAGCCCTCTGCCCGGGTGCCCCCCGGCACAGTGCAGTCCACGCCGGTGTGGGTAGAAGCAGGAGGCAGGGACAGACTGACATATCTTGGTGTGGGGATGGGGGCACGAGGAGAGATAACCACACAAGTTACACACTTACAGGCACAGCCGTGGACACAGGCAACGGGGTGGGGCAGACCCGGCGGGAAGAGGGGAGCAAAGGGGGAAAGGGGAGGCCTCTGTAATACTGCCGACAATAAAAAACAGAGATCGGGATGAAGGAAGGACAGCCCCTTTGGAGACCGGAAGAGCAGCGTGTTGGGGAGGGGCGGGCTGGGCTTCTGGGGAGAACAGCCCCCATAGTCGCTCGGAAGCCGCCGTGTTGGGGTGCAGAAGGCAGCTGTTTGGGGAACCGCCTGTTCCCAAAAGCGCACCTGCCCGCAGACCGAGCAGCCTTTTCTCGGCAGCTCCACCTAGCTCCCGCTTCGGCAGCGAGTCGGGACACAATGAAAAGGCCGAGCAACAGTATTTTATATCGCGCTGTATGTTCCTGGCAAGCAAGCATCTCCAAGTGTAATTACCCGTGAATCCTGGCCAAAAACCCCGCACTGCGCGGCCGGACCGGCGGCTAATGGAGAGCGGGCGGGCGTCCAGGTGGACGCGGCTTCCAGAGCCGGGACCTGCGTGCCCGGCAGAAGAGGATCTCGCTGTCTGTCCTCCCGATGCCTTATTGAAGCTCTTTACTGTCCCTCGGTGATCACACATGGAACTACACGCCGGCCTTCCCTCCCACCCTCACCCCCAGCCCTGGGTCTTCATTCGGGGTCTGTCTGTGTTCGAGGTGCTGGCTGCTGTGGTCAGCACAGAATGAGATGGGGGTCTCTGCCTTAGGGAAACGGAGGCACGTGGCGTGCACACGTACCTGGCAGAAATAAAACCTGGGATCCGACCTCTCAGATCCAGGGTGATCGCAGGGTGAGGCCGGAGTTCTGGGGCGACATCTGTCTGAGAGGCGGGTGGGAATCGCATCCGTGGCATGTGGAGAGAGCCGTGGCCAGGCACGGGCATTGCTTTGTGGCGATAAACCAGAAACAGGCTTTATTGACCGGCTTCTTCCCACAGACTAAAGACCCGGGTTCCAGCGTCAGATGGACCTGCGTTCGAATCCGGTTCCACCACCTGTGGCTTCTGCACTGTGGGGACACTAGTTTCACTCTCAGCCCACTCCTGGGCATCATGAGCTGCGTGGAGGTGGCTGTATGGTCACATAGAGAGTGCGTGGAAAGCCTGTGGCCATACTCCAGGCCAGTGGGTATCATTGCTGGTTCTCCTCACTCTCCAAGGTCCATTCAATGTCATTCTAACTTGACCCCCATGAGCCTGAGTGGTTACCTGCCCACAGCCGCACCCAGGTTCCCGCCCTGCTGTTCCTCAGTGTCCCCAGGTTCCCGCCCTGCTGTTCCTCAGTGTCCCCAGGTTCCCGCCCTGCTGTTCCTCAGTGTCCCCAGGTTCCCGCACTGCTGTTCCTCAGTGTCCCCAGGTTCCCGCACTGCTGTTCCTCACTTTCCCCAGGTTCCCGCACTGCTGTTCCTCAGTGTCCCCAGGTTCCCGCACTGCTGTTCCTCAGTGTCCCCAGGTTCCTGCCCTGTTGTTCCTCAGTGTCCCCAGGTTCCCACACTGCTGTTCCTCAGTGTCCCCAGGTTCCCGCCCTGCTGTTCCTCAGTGTCCCAGGTTCCCGCACTGCTGTTCCTCACTTTCCCCAGGTTCCCGCACTGTTGTTCCTCAGTGTCCCAGGTTCCCGCACTGTTGTTCCTCAGTGTCCCCAGGTTCCCGCCCTGTTGTTCCTCAGTGTCCCCAGGTTCCCGCACTGTTGTTCCTCAGTGTCCCCAGGTTCCCGCACTGTTGTTCCTCAGTGTCCCCAGGTTCCCGCCCTGTTGTTCCTCAGTGTCCCCAGGTTCCCGCACTGTTGTTCCTCAGTGTCCCCAGGTTCCCGCCCTGTTGTTCCTCAGTGTCCCCAGGTTCCTGCCCTGTTGTTCCTCAGTGTCCCCAGGTTCCCGCACTGTTGTTCCTCAGTGTCCCCAGGTTCCCGCCCTGTTGTTTCCTCAGTGTCCCCAGGTTCCCGCCCTGTTGTTCCTCAGTGTCCCCGGGTTCCTGCCCTGTTGTTCCTCAGTGTCCCCAGGTTCCCGCACTGCTGTTCCTCAGTGTCCCCAGGTTCCCGCACTGCTGTTCCTCAGTGTCCCCAGGTTCCCGCACTGCTGTTCCTCAGTGTCCCCAGGTTCCCGCACTGCTGTTCCTCAGTGTCCCCAGGTTCCCGCACTGTTGTTCCTCAGTGTCCCCAGGTTCTCGCACTGCTGTTCCTCAGTGTCCCCAGGTTCCCGCCCTGCTGTTCCTCAGTGTCCCCAGGTTCCCGCACTGTTGTTCCTCAGTGGCCCCAGGTCCTCACACTGTTGTTCCTCAGTGTCTGTGGCAGAAATAGAATGTCAGACACATCCCCTTTCACATATTTTCATGACCACATTAACAAGAAGAACAAATAAGCCAGTGATCTACCTAATAAAAGAGTAACATGCTAATTGACTGTACCCTCATGAAGCCCATCAACCAACCAGGAGTGCGTATGCACCTTAACCCAACAAAGATGGCGGGTTAATTTGCATATGCAGGTACTGATGGGGCAGGGCAGGATGCAGGCGTTTCACACCACCTCAGCCACTCTGGGCCTCTGGGCAGCGTGGGAAGGTGGAAAGGTGGCTCTGGCTAGAGCAAAGGCAATGCTGGCAGCCAGGGAAAGGAAGACCCATTCTTGCAGGAATCTTCATGCATCGGCCTTCTAGTATTTTAATAACCTGTTTTATTTTTAACCCATATATTCAAAAGAGTATCCTTTTTAAATTTATGTTTTTTATTGGTTTCAGAGAGGAAAGGAGAGGGAGAAAGAGGTAGAAACATCAATGTGAGAGAGAAGAATTGATCAGTTGCCTCCTGTACACCCTCTATTGGGGATCAAGCCCACAACCCAGCCATATGCCCTTGACCAGAATCAAACCTGGGACCCTTCAGTCCACAGGCCAATGCTCTATCCACTGAGCCAAGCCAGTTAGGACTGTGGTCGGCAAACTGTAGCTCACGAGTTACATGCGGCTCTCTGGCCCCTTGAGTATGGCTCTTCCACAGAATACCACGGCCTGGGTGAATCTATTTTGAAGAAGTGGCGTTAGAAGAAGTTTAAGTATAAAAAATTTGGCTCCCAAAAGAAATGTCAATCGTTGTCCTGTTGATATTTGGCTCTGTGGACTAATGAGTTTGCCGACCGCTGGGCTAGGGCCAAAAGAGTATCATGTTAACCTGGAATCAAAGCAAAGCTCATTCATGAAGTCTTTCGGGGTTTTTTGTGCACGCACAGCACACCCAGTGCGCACAGCCCCATCACCATCGCTGGGACCAGCCGTGTTGGGGACCTGCCCCCTTGCTCTGTGCTGCTAGGGAAGGGAGTTGTGAGCCTGACACATGTGTAGCGTGTTATTATGTATGTCCTGATTGAATAAGAGTGTGCAAATGCAGAAGACAAAGGAGGACATGGGCAGAGAATTCATGACGTGGGCAGCAGTTTCGTGACCGGGGCTGGGGGGTGAAGCAGATAGAGAGGGGGTAAACGGTGATGGGAGGAATAAAATAGCATGAATAAAAGAGAAGTGGAGGAGCGGGAAGCTCTCCGTTCAATGGGCTGACACTTTTAAAACGCTTGACTTTAAGGCTGCTGGTAATGCTTTAAGGAAAGGATCAGCCGGGGAAATGAAACCACCGCCTACCACGTAAACCCCAAATCCGCCTCCCTGTGCCGCAGCTGAATAAAAGCCGGCAGGGCCCCCCAGCTCGTCCTCTCCGAGGACAGCGCGCACAGGCTGCGGGATGGGCTGAGCCGATGGCACTGCGTCCCTTTTTACCACAAGATGCTTTTTGACTTACGAGAAGGGAATTCTTCAAATAGGAAAGTCTGGCCCTGTGGGGCCCCTGGTCTGTGCGGGACTGTGGGGCGGGGGAGAAGGGGGAGGCCGTGTGCCCCGCCGGGCAAGCCCTCGGGTTATGGGGACTCCGAGCTTACAGCCTGGACAGGGGAGCACGTGGGAGCGGCCCCATTTCCCAGACCTGGCCACGCACGCCTCCCTCTTTCCTGCCCGGTCTCGGGGAGTGAGGTTCTCAGCCCAGCTGTGGGCTCTGTTTGTGCTTCTCGGAGGGTGAAGCCAAGCTCGGGGTCCACGCAAGCTCCCTGTGCTAACCTTCCCCAGCTTCGTCCGTGCTCCGCCCCTGGCCAGCCTGGTCCAGTTATCTCCTGTCTTTTGTTCAATCCCTACCCGAGGGTGTTTCTCCCACTGCTTTTTAGAAAGAGTGAGAGCGATCAGGGAGGGGGGGTCTGGAGGTGGAGAGACAGACAGACAGGCAGATAGGCAGGCAGACACCGATGGGTTGCCTTCTGCACGCACCCTAAGGGGCTGGGGATGGAACCTTCAACCCAGGTACTTGCCCTTGAGTGGGAATCAAACCCGAGGCCCTTCTGTGCGTGGACCGATGCTCTAATCACTGAGCAACACTGATTGTGTGTCTTAGCTTATCTGTTCAGCACAGAACGAGCTGTCCCTACTATTGCTGTTTTTAAAAGAAATGCCTTTTCTGAGATTAGAACTCAAAATTCAGTTGCAGCACCAAGCCCTTGCCTATACACTGTCCGTTTCTGAATGGCGAGCTCGACCTAGGGCTGGGCCGGGAGCCAACACACACACTCTCCTGTCCCTTCATAAACACGGGGTCCCGCGTGGCAGGGTGCCGTCATGTTTCCTTGCCTCCGCGCAGGCTGACCCTCCAGGGACCGCAGCGGCTCTCCCTGCGGGGACAGCCACACAGGAAGGGCGGCCTGATTAGTCCTGAAATAGCTCCTGCAATTAAGCAACTTGTCTGATGTGAGCGCGAAAGATCTGCAGGAGGGTCGGGACGGAGGGAACTCGGTGTGCCGTGCATTTTGCTTCGTTTTATTAACGCCAAACATTTTTACCACACAGAGGCACTCTGTAATTGGAGCTGTTATCTGATATATACGGATATATATATGTGTATAGGTGATATTCTTATCCGTTTTCTCCCCTGAAAGGCAGCAGCATTCTTGTAAGAACATCCTACCGTGTTAAAGGCAGTGGGCTCGGGAATAAAGCCATCGCACCGAAAACGCACGTCTGCCTCTGTTCATAGCAAACAGGCAGCTGAGGGAGCCCGTGTTGTGCACCTCTGGTGGAGGGGGAGGGAGGAGGGGAGCAGGGACAGCACCAGGCGGGGCAGCTCCAGGCCCCGGGCTCTCACTGTGGCCCCCTCGCCTCCCCATCTGGAGACTGGGCTCAGGTTAGGGGCTGGACATCCACTGAGACAGGGTCAAGACAGTCTTCTTGTCCCTGATTTTAGGGTTTCTCTTCTTCCATCATCAAGTGCGCTTTGGCGTGAGAAATCGGGAAGATATGTAGCATTTTTAAAAATGTATATTTTTGCCGAAACCGGTTTGGCTCAGTGGTAGAGTGTCAGCCTTTGGACTGAAAGGTCCCGGTTCGATTCCGGTCAAGGGCATGTACCTTGGCTGCAGGCACATCCCCAGTACAGGGGTGTGTAAGAGGCAGCTGATTGATGTTTCTCTCTCATCGATGTTTCTGACTTTCTATCCCTCTCCCTTCCTCTCTGTAAAAAATCAATAAAATATATTTAAAAAAATAAAAATGTATATTTTTATTGATTTCAGAGAGGAAGGAAGAGGGAGAGAAAGAGAGAAACATTAATGATGAGAAAGAATCATTGATCGGCTGCCTCCTGCACGCCCCCTACTGGGGATTGAGCCCACAACCCAGGTGTGTGCCCTGACCGGGAAATGAACCGTGACCCCATGGTTCATACTGTGACTCTCAACCACTGAGCCACGCCGGCCGGGGGACGCGTGGCATTTTAATTGCTGAGTCTACTGAGGATGGCCCTGTGTCCGCGGAGACAAGGTCTTAGAGACTTCACTGTGGTCACAGGGGCGGGGCGTAGTGTCCACGCACAGAAGGCACCCGTGGGTGTTCAGAATCACGGCCTCTCCAACCTGATTCTCTCCGGTTCGGGCCCACAGGGTGTTGGGAAAAGAGCACAGTGTGTTATGGGAAATGGACGGGCCTGTGTTCACACTGCATTGTGGTCCTGGTCAAGAGCAGGCGGTGGGCTCTGGCGGCCGGGCACACGGGGAATGGGATCCCGGACAAGCACTACACCAGCACCACACGAAGCCCCAGGCGCGTAGGACGGGGGTGCAGACAGAAGGCCAATAGACATAAGGAAAGATGCTCAAGGCCCCTCGTCATCCGAGATGCAAATTAGAACCACGGAGCCCATCACCTCCCATCTGCCGGACGGCTGACGTGAATAAGTGAAAGGAAGGGCAGGGCTGGGGAGGGCGTGGGGGACGGAGCCCTCGTGCACCGCTGGTGGGAATGCAGATGGGCGCAGCCGCCGTGGGGAGCAGGATAGTTACTTCACACGAGGACGAATCCGCTTTATAAATTGCACCACAATAAACTGTTAGGAAAGAAAACTAAAAAACGTTTAGCGTAGTCCATGGAGCTTAATGTCTTTTTATTTGTTTGTATTCGTTTTATTGGTCTCTCTTATCCATCTCACTGAGTGCAGAAGACTCCGGGGGTGGACCCTGGGGCCCTGGGAGAGGCGGGGTTCCCCACAGTGTATCCCTCTGCGGGAGGAAGACATCCCTGCATCTGCTCACGGCGCAGCCGGGAGAGGTTGCTAATAGCTCGGGACCCAGGCCCAGGAAGTGGGATTGTCCTGCAGGCTGCGATGGTGCCAACAAGATGAAACTCAGCAGGAATGCACGTCAAGGCTGGCACCGGCCGGCTTCTGCAGGCAGGCAAGAGGGAGGAGCAGCTGGCTTCTGAGGAGTCGCTGCCCTGATTACACCCGTGCCTGCCTTCCTGATTGTCCATAACTGCTTCTGCCTGTCAGTCTGATCACCCCCAACCACTCCCCTGCCAGCCTGATTGCCCCTAACTGCCCTTCCCTGCAGGCCTGGTAGCCCCTAACTGCCCTCCCCTGCAGGCCTGGTCCTCCCCCACTGCTCTCCCCTGCAGGCCTGGGTACCCCCCAACTGCACTTCCCTGTAGGCCCTGTTGCCCCCAACTTCCCTCCTCTGCTGGCCTGGTCACCCCTAACTGCCCTCCCCTGCTGGCCATCTTGTGTCCACATGGCGGCAGCCACCTTGTGTTTTGGAATGATGGTCAATTTGCATATTACTCTTTTATTGTATAGGATTAACTATACGATGATGAAGCGCACGCTTCCAACGCATAAGCTCTGAGATAAGGGCTCCATAGACGTCGTCCCACGTCACATTTACACCAAACCCACAACAGACTAAATGTACCCCACTTCCCACGTGGGCACTTGAGTCTCAGAGTGCCCTGGTGCCCCAGCTCCTGGGTGGCTAACCCCCTTCAGAAGCAGTCAGAAGTCAGGGGTGCTGTGCCCCAGACCTGAGCTCTGTGGGCAGCCCTTAGCGTTCCGCAGACATGTGGTCTGGGTCTTGAAAGCTGTTAAAGCAAACACGCAAAGCGCCCCAGAGCCCGAGCCTCGGCGGGGAGGGTCGCTGGTGATGTGCAGGCCCCAGGCCTGGCTGCTGTTCGCCCTCATCCTGGGGGAGGGACTGGCTGCCAGGCGGACTCTGTGCTGCATCTAAGGAGCAGCGAGAAGACGCCAAGGTGTCTTGGGCCCTGGCCGTTCGAGCGAAAAGGCCGGCAGTAAACGCAGCAGGGACAGCTGCTTCCCAATCAGCGGCTATTAATGGCCCGCAAACAAAGGGGCGGTTTTGCTGAAACACAGGATCTATTTTTAAATCGCTCTGAGGCCTCCTGGGCACGGGAACGCAGACCACGGTCCCCAGTCAGAGGTTTGCCGAGGACGCCCGCCTCGGAGGCTGCTTTCGGAGGCTGCGTGCCGCTGTGTCTCGGGCAGTCTGAAGCGGGGGAAGCAGATCCCCGGAAGCGTGTTGGCAGGAAGTCAGCAAAGCTCATCACAGAGGGCCGAGCGCTCTGGAGAGCTGAGCTAGTCTGGGCGCAGGCTGTGCTGAAGGTCAGGGGTGAGATGGCCCCTCTCCCCCACCTTTGCATAGATGTGTGCGTGACCTAAAGTCGCTCCCAAATGGACTTTTTAAAGTAAGGACTGAGTGGATGTCAGTTCCCTGATACAGTGTCTGTTCCTCTGTAGTGCTTAGTTCCGTTTGATGGTCCGTTTTACACGTGCAGTGCTCGCTCGGCTCCATCAGCGCGCTCTCTCTCCTCCACGCCCTCAGGAGAAGCCCGGGCCAGGCCTCCATTCTCCCCCGCACCTGCCCCCGAGGGGTTGGGATTTGGGCTCACTCTTACCGTCCATCTGCCTGTTACTCTGGCAACACTCCGTGGCTCCCGAGACCCAGCCATTTCCGGAGTGTTGTGCCTTCTCTTCTTAACACCCCTAAGAAGGTAGATTTCCTTCACCTTCTACAAAAGATGAAAACCAATATTTGAACAGTGAAACCACTGGTGTCTTTTATTTTCATGACCCAAGAACCAATTTCCTTTTAAGGTTTCTTCCTTTCATTCAACAAATGAGCAAGCACCTCTCAGGTTCCCGCCGGCAGCTTCTGTTCCGAGCTGCTGCTGCCGGGGAAGTCCCCGTGCGTGTCCACGGGATCGAGCTCCCGCCCTGGGCCTGTGGGAATCTGTGTGTGAGAACATGCGTGTTTCCAATCTGTGAGTGTGAGGACATCCGTGTTTCCACTTCTTTTTGAGTGAAAAGCAACTAGCCACATCTGAACAAACTGTCTCCTAATGGTTTGGAGTGATGGTGGTATGGATTGGTTGTGTGGATGTGTAATGGATGCTCATAGAATGAGGAAATAGGATTTCCAAAAATCTGATGTCAGTTGCATAATCTTGGATGATGGTAGCTGTGGATTCACACATCTATCTATCCATCCACCCATGGATCCATCCGCCCATCAACCCACTTATCAATCCATCCATTCATCCATCCATTTATCCATCTATCCATCCACCAGCCATCTATTCATCCAATAGCTATCCAGCCATCCATTCAGCCATCCACCACCCATCCAGCCATCTATCCATCCACCAGCTATCCAGCCATCCATTCAGCCATCCACCACCCATCCAGCCATCTACCCATCCGTCCACTCATCCATTCAGCCATTCAGCCACCCATCCAACCACTTATCAATCCATCCATTCATCCATCTATTCATCTATCATCCATCCATCTACCAACCAGCCAGCCATCCATCTACCAGCTATCCATCCACCCAGCCATCCACCATCCATCCACTCATCCCTCCATCCACTCATCCATCCACCCATCCATCCATCCATCCACTCATCCATCCATCATCCATCCACTCATCCATCCACTCATCCATCCACCCATCCACCTACCATCCCCCAGCCATCCACCATCCATCCACTCATCCATCCACCCATCCACCTACCATCCACCCAGCCATCCACCATCCATCCACTCATCCATCCACCCATCCACCTACCATCCCCCCAGCCATCCACCATCCATCCACTCATCCATCCACCCATCCACCTACCATCCCCCGAGCCATCCACCATCCATCCACTCATCCATCCACCCATCCACCTACCATCCCCCCAGCCATCCACCAGCCATCCACCATCCATCCACTCATCCATCCACCCATCCACCGACCATCCATCCACCATCCATCCATCCACCCAGCCATCCATTTACTACTGTGTAACAGTCATTTATTGACGGGGATTCACAGTGGAAACTACATGACGCTTGCCTTTCAGAAGCTCACGGGCTTCCTGTCCTGGGACAATGGCAGCCTTTTCAGCTACTCTTTACTATGGACGACTTCCTTCAGACTAAAATAAAATGTCAGGTCTCTGTGTACATTTATAATGCCAATACAAACAAGCACTCACAATGTGTTAGCATTTGATGAAAGTTTGCCCTTTTAGTCACACAATAGATTCTGTGGCTTCAAGAAAGTTGAAGAGCCTTTGGCTATAAGCCGCATTGATATCACTCCCTCCTCTGCCCTTGTAACTTTAGGAATACATGAGAAACTCTCTATCCCCTCCTTTCCGCTCTTCATTGACTAGGATTTGGCACGGTCGGGATAACACAACAGCAGTGTTTTGCAGCCGGTAAATTTCAGCAAGACACATGCCAGGCCCAGTAGGCTGCCTTGGTTCCTGACAATAAATGTATCCGTTGACCATCGGTGACCTTCCAGCTGCACGCTGGGGGCAGGGTTGGCCAACCTGGATGTCAGTAGCGCAGATTCAAAGGAACTCCCGATCTCCCCCCTTGGCCTCCTTTGCGTGGACCTTGCCAATGAGCTCCCCACAGCAGTGAGCCCTTCTGTAATCACCCCCGATACACAGTCACTTGCGGGGGCGCTGGCCAGAGCGCACATCTCGCAGCCTTACCCTTCAAGACAACTCTTGGCAGTTACCTAAGAGGCTCATCTGTGAAGGCCTCGCCGGGAGCTGTCCATGTGCGTGTCCACTAGGTAAACATACGCCTGAACCCGGGCGCTGGTGTGGGAGCACTCAGAGGAGATGGATACACAGTCATTCCCTCGCAATAGAGCCCGCCTCTTCGACGCGACTGAAATCGGGCGCTTACAAGTGAGAAAAGCAAGTAACAGCATGTTGTTTCATGGGGCGTGGGCTCCATTTTGAATAATAGATAGTCTGGAGTGGTAGAGAAAAAGGGATAATGAATAATACAACAGCCTCCGGAGCGTCCATCACTGCTCGGCTCTGTGGAGACGCTGCCGCTGAGCTCCGTCGGGGCTCTGCCTGGCGTCAAGCCTTGCTTTGTTTTTGCACTTTTTTTTTCTGAGGGTTTTTACGTTGAAATGTTTTCCACATTAGCATGTATTGACTTTATCTTTCTCTGCACGTGTGAATGTTGCAATCGCCCGGTTAAACGGATGGTTTGGGAGCTCTGGCCAATCTTGAGAGGATCAGAAACTGGTAGAGAAGCATGTTGCCCTCTCGGAGAAGGACGGGAGGCCTGTCAGCCTTGCAGAGGAGTTCCATGGGATGGGATGGAAGGCGCCGTGGAGACATGGAGACGAAGGCAGCCTGGGGAACAGATGAATCCGCGGGCTTGCATCCTTCAGGCCCTGTCCCCACCGGAAGGACATTGAAGGGGTCCCCAAGGAAGGAGGCCATGCTCCCACCCCCACCGTTCCTTCCCCATCTTCCTTTGCGGCTGGGAAGCCCCCCTTGGGCAGCTGAGATTAAGAGGAGCAAACAGTCCTTCCTGTTTCCAGAGTTCCCTGTAGCCGCCCCAGTCCAGCGACGGAGGTCCACGCGGTCCCTGGACGGATGTCAGGGCCTCCTCGCCCCACAAGGATGTCAGTTACATCCGTCTCTCCCTCCTGTGTCCTTAGATTTCAGGGCTTCGCAGGAGGCCATGTGGTGCTGAAAGGACATTCTTCCTCTTGGGTGAAATAATGAAAAGGGAAAGTCTTAGTCCTTTGGCTCATTATTAAGTGTTCTACTTAGTTTTCAATTTCGCTCCTTTTTTATGGCACCCTGGATCCTTCCATTTGAAGAAGCGGCAATGAAGGAAGGAGGGGAACCAAGAAGAGGCTCTTGGTGTTAGCCGACAAGAAGTGCGTGCCGCTTCCCTGATTAACAAACCTGCAGTGTGGCAGCAGTTTATGGTTTGATTCGTATTTTTTCCTAGGCTTGGCAAGCTATCAGGTTTTATGGAAGACGGCACAGAGAAGTTGATGGCTGTATAGTTGCACCGATTTCATTCTAGGGACATAAAAAAATTGATTACCCTGGGGGCATTAAGGACTGTTTTTACTGATTGAATATTTTACTGGCATAAACGGTAGTTCTTATAAACAGCTGCACATTTTACTGTTAGTATCGTGAAGTCCTTAAATTGTAGGCATTTTAATTGTGAATTTCCATCCTCTGCTCAAATTAAAAAGAAAGAGAAGAAAAAAGACAAAACATGGAGTATCTTATTTTTTATTAGTACTGAGGCGATGAAGTTGCCAGCAATGCTCAACTTCCAAGAGAACAGCTTTATTTATTGTTGTCTTTTTTTCCCCTTCTATTTTTAAATGTTTTTATAGATTTTTATGTTCTATTTTTAAAAATATTTTTATTGATTTCAGAGAAGGAGGGAGAGGGTGTGAGGGAAAAACATTAATGATGAGAGAGAATCATTGATCGGCTGCCTCCTTCACGCCCCCCACTGGGGATTGAGCCCGCAACCCGAGTCTTGACTGGGAATCAAACCAGTGACCGAAGAATGGATTGACGCTTGACCACTGATCCAAAGGGATCCAGCCCTTTCTGTTATTTTTAATGAATATCTACTCTAGAATAATTGATCCATGGGGTACTCTAATATGTTTGCAGACTCGACTACACTGTTCCCTAGATGTGGGGCACAATTACATGTCAGAAAATGCCATTCCTCAGGATATGAGGTGATGAGGTGACATTTTCGCTCTCCTGAAACTTCAAAGCGGGAGGACACCTAGTCTGGAGGCATCCTAGTCTCCGGCCTCCTTCATTGACCCAACGCTAACGAATCAGTGATCCACGCAAAGATCTAATCAAGGTCTTCTTCTCTCCAACTACAAACTGCAGAATCCTGGGTCAGTGAAACTTTGCTACTACAGCTTTTATTTGTTTGTTTTTGTTAATCTTCACCCAAGGATATGTTTCCATTGATTTTTTTTAGGGAGAGTGGAAGGAAAGGAGGAAAGGGAAAATAGAGACAGAGACGGAGACAGGGCGAGAGCAAGAGAGAGAAAGAGAGAAAGAGAGAGAGAGAGAGAGAGAGAGAGAGAGAGAGAGAGAGAGAGAGAGAGAGAACATTGATGTAAGAGAAACACATCAATTGGTTGCTTCCCACACACCTCAGCCTGCAACCCAGGTGTGTGCCCTTGACTGGGAATGGAACCTGCCGCTCTTCAGTGTGTGGGCTGATACTCTAGCCACTTAGCACCTGCCAGGGCTGCTAATCCAGTCTGAATGACGGTTTCAGTACTTAGTGTTGGGTAGTGATGAGGGAAGGAACTGCTACCCTGCTTCCCCGAAAGTAAGACATCCCACGAAAATAAGACCTACTCACTGTAACATAAGGCATCCCCCTGAAAATAAGACCTAGCGCATCTTTGGGAGCAAAAATTAATATAAGACACTGTCTTATTTTTGGGGAAACAGGGTAGTTGACAACAAATACCCATTCTTTGTGAGTTGCTTAATGACAGAGCAGTGACATGACTTAGGTATCCGTGTGTCCAGTGAAAGCACCGTCGCTGCTGGCACATTAGCCACTAATATGGCCATGGGACTGAGGGTCCTACAATGAAATGTAAACAAACAGATGTGAGGGGACTTCCGAAAAGTCGCTTCCAAAGGCAACAATGCAGCCGGGGATTGTGCTTTCTCGTCCTCCACGCCTCCCCCTTCCTCATGCGGCCGGGAATGCAGAGCTGCGGCTCCCACCCCAGGCGGAGGTCGGGAAGGTGACCGTGGCAGGTAGGATATTGGAGGGAAATGATGGAAGCGGCATACATTCTTACTCGATGGCTGTTCCTATGCCAGCTTTGGATCACTTCGGATTTTTGTGTGTGCGTGAGAAATGAGTTTCTTTTTCATTGGAGTTTGTATTATTTTGATTGTACTTCCACGTGTGGTTAAACCAATTTGGCTCAAGTGAAGTGTCCAATGAATGTTGCTAAGAGGAGGAGCATCTCATTGGATTCGGGACGCGTTGTCATAAACGCGCACGATCCCAGCAAGGCCCTGAGAAATGTGTTGGGGGAGTCGATTGATTTCTCTGTGCCTCGCTTTTCCACTTGGGAAACCGGCAGGGAAAGTCGCCTTCCCGACTTGTTCATGTTGAGATCATGTGGATGTTCTTGGAAAAGTGTGAAATATTGTTCACATGCCTTATATTTCCCTTGAAATATAAGGGAAATATTAACATTACCTTGATTGGAGAGTATGTGAATTCCTTGATGTTTTTTCAAAATAAATCTGTAAATATGGATACACATTTTTACCTTGGAAGATGTCCCTCTAAGCCCTTAACCAAATCCAGATCTCAGACAGTGTCCAAAATGGGGAGGTGACGTTTTTCTAGAGAAGGACCTCTCTTCTTGCAGAACAGCTGAAGCAGACTATTTGCAATTTTACAAAACATCATAACCGACATGTCACAGCTACCTCTGAATGTCCAGAACGGGCACGCCTCTCAGGTTCACGTGTCAAACACACTTCCTCCCCAGAGCGGGTCTCCGGGTGCCAGGCGGAAGCAATCATTGCCTTTCCCAAACCCCCTCGGGATCATTAACGAGCATTCCCCGCCCACCGGTGCTCCATCCTTCTCTGCCGGACCTTCGAGTCCAAGAATGCAACCGTTGCATCCAGACATGCAGTCAATCCAGCCGCTTACACGTATGACTTATTCAGGACCTGTGTGCTGGGCGCATGCATTTTTAAAAGATTTGCTTATTTTAGCGGTGTGTGCGGTGCATTATTTATAGGGCCCTGGGTGTAAAGAACAGCAAACGTCAGCCCGAGGAGTAATTTATTCGGAAGGGCTTCAGATGGGGTCCAAGGTTCCGCCCCCAGAGCGTGGGGCCCAGAGAGGGAGCAGATGGTGACCCCTGTGCGCGGCTGAAGGGCACATCCCGTCACCGGTCTTATGTCCCTCGGCACCCGGATGGCAGGAGGAGATAGGTTTGTGCGTGGGCTTGCTCAGGAAAGTTTGGTTTTACAGATAGAAGCAATTGTCTACCAAGGAAATACCAGTTGTTGCCATCCTGTACCCTGTTTCCCCGAAAATAAGACAGTGTCTTGTATTAATTTTTGCTCCTAAAGATGCACTAGATCTTATTTCCCGGGGGATGCCTTATATTACAGTGGGTAGGTCTTATTTTCGGGGGATGTCTTACTTTCGGGGAAACAGGGTGTATGCTGTGTAGGAGACACAACACACAGCAAAGCTACCCAAGTGTTGCCTTTAGTTACAAACTCAACTTTCTCATGCCATCCAGTAATGTACCGCCAGTGCAGAGTCCCACCAGCGTGACGCTGCTATTCCTCGTCACATTTGGCGTGTTGGCAGGCAATTTTGGCTTAATTATCGTTGTGTTTTTTTAAAGTTTGTATTGATTTTTTGAGAGAGGGAGGGAGAGGGATAGAGAAACAGCAACATCGATGAGAGAGAAGCACCATGGATCGGTTATATATACATATGTAACATGACGTTACATATACATGTGTAACATGACGTTACATGTACATATGTAACATGACGTTACATGTACATATGTAACATGACTATACATACATAACAGTGTTATCCACATTGTCACATGGCTTTGTAACTGCAGCACAAAAGTCGTTCCTTAACTCTTTTTTGTTTGTTTTGCTAATCCTCCACCGAGGATAGTTTTCCACTGGTGTTTAGGGAATGTGGAAGAGAGAGGGAGAGACAGAGAGGAACATCGATGGGAGAGAAACACACCGATGGGGTGCCTCCTGCAGGAGCCCCGACCAGGGCCCAGGCCGGGAAGGACCCCGTAACCAAGGTGCATGCCCTTGACTGGAATCGAACTCAAGACCCTTTGGTCTGTGGGCCGACGCCTTATCCGCTGAGCCACACCAGCGCGAGCGTTCCTTAACTCTTTTAGTAAACGTCGAGCTCTCCCACTGAGCTGGACGCCGGGAATAACGCTGAACGGGACGGGAAGCCTGTAGAAGGCCATGGGCAGAAGCACGAGGCCTGCGAGACCCGCTGGTCACAGTGCGTGTGCCCGGGAGCGCAAACCCAGGAAGCTCTCGTGGGGGTGGCCATGGGGGTCAGAATGGGTTCAGAAGTGCGTCTTCTTAAACCAGTCACGACTGCATCGATGGGCGGATAGGGGAGAGGGGTAAGGAGATGGGTAGTTTGTGTGGCAGAGATAGTTACTGCCATTTTCCTGGTTTTCTAGAAAGCCAGGCGCAGGGACCGTCAGCAGCCTGCTCCAGCTCACGCAGGGCTGGGACTCGGGGCCCAGGGTGTCTGGCTCCAGGAGGCTCACCCTTTAGCGCTGGCAATCAGCAGGGCCTCTGGGCACCTGGGGGGCTTGGGGATGAGGGCGGTGGGCGGAGGGCAGCCTTGCAGGCAGAGAGGGATGTCTTAGGTGGAGGAGATGGTAGCAGCCTCTTCAAAGAAGGAGGAGAGAAACCCCGTCAGAGGAAGGGAGGGCCTTGAGCAGTGGTCGGCAAACAAATTAGTCTGCAGAGCCAAATACCAACAGGACAGCGATTGAAATTTCTCTTTGAGAGTCACATTTTTTAAACTTAAACTTCTTCTAACCTCACTTCTTCAACATACACTCGCCCAGGCCATGGTGTTTTGTGGAAGAGCCACCCTTGAGGGGCCAAAGAGCCGCATGTGGGTCGCGAGCCGCCGTTTGCCGACCACGGGCCCTGGGGAAAGGGCTTTGTGGAATCAGTCGTGTTGGGGTTTTGCTCAGGAGCGGAGAGGGGCCCCGGGGGAGGATTGTAAACAGCAGGATCACGTGTCTGGATTTCTGTTTTGGAACCGGCTTTTCATATTTTATTCATTTCCAGTTGAAAAACGCTACATCAAAACGGAACGGTTCAGAGATCGATAAACAGAGCGATTTAAACTGTCTTGGGGGGACCCGGGCTCCTCGCTACGGGGAGCACCTGCAGAGGGAGAGGGCCCGCGCCGGCTGCAGCGGGATCTGGGGCACCAGCATTGCTGAGTCTGGGGAGGTCTTGCCATGCACCCCAAGTCCTGTCAGGGGTGGAAGGGGCGTGACCCTGACAGTTCCCCAGAGTCCTCGTCCTGGAGGGGTTTCCTTTCATACATTCCCTCAATGTCCGTTTCTAGAACCGAGCACACATTTGCCCAAAACCTTGGATTGCTCAGGATTGTCCTGGGCCTGCATAGCACAGAATGTCCTCCAGCGCCACCACTTTGACGGTGTGAGGGATGCTTTAAGCTAGGACATTGGCAGGTTATCGAGGTTTAAGAATGCGGAGAGCTTGTAACCATCGTCATGAGAACCAGCTGGTCGAGGTTCCCCCCCGATGTACTAAAATGATCGGGAAAAGGCTGCAAGGAAAAAGGACGTGTGTTGGTATCACGAGTATTCCTCCAATGTTGCTTACTAGTTACTAGAGTAAAAAATGCTATTACATTTACAGCAGAGACATCTGGTGACCAAATTTAATGCCTCGGCTGACAGGGCCAATGGCAACGCCTCGCTACCCAGGCAAGACTCCGGGACATGGTGTAACCCACACACAGGGCAGGCAGGGGGCATGGTTAACCCACACACAGAAGAGGAGGGGACACAGTGTCACCCACACACAGAAGAGGAGGGGACACGGTGTCACCCACACACAGAAGAGGAGGGGACACGGTGTCACCCACACACAGAAGAGGAGGGGACACGGTGTCACCCACACACAGAAGAGGAGGGGACACGGTGTCACCCACACACAGAAGAGGAGGGGACACGGTGTCACCCACACACAGAAGAGGAGGGGACACGGTGTCACCCACACACAGAAGAGGAGGGGACACGGTGTAACCCACACACAGAAGAGGAGGGGACACGGTGTCACCCACACACAGAAGAGGAGGGGACACGGTGTCACCCACACACAGAAGAGGAGGGGACACGGTGTAACCCACACACAGAAGAGGAGGGGACACGGTGTAACCCACACACAGAAGAGGAGGGGACATGGTGTAACCCACACACAGAAGAGGAGGGGACACGGTGTCACCCACACACAGAAGAGGAGGGGACACGGTGTCACCCACACACAGAAGAGGGGACACGGTGTAACCCACACACAGAAGAGGAGGGGACACGGTGTCACCCACACACAGAAGAGGAGGGGACACGGTGTCACCCACACACAGAAGAGGAGGGGACACGGTGTCACCCACACACAGAAGAGGAGGGGACACGGTGTCACCCACACACAGAAGAGGGGACACGGTGTAACCCACACACAGAAGAGGAGGGGACACGGTGTCACCCACACACAGAAGAGGAGGGGACACGGTGTCACCCACACACAGAAGCCAGGTGGCGGTTTGTGTCGGGTCAGTGTCGGGGTCCGTGAATTGCCGTCCTCAGGAAGGTGGGAAAGCGTTTAATGAAGCATCACACTGTACCCTGTAAATATTGTCTCCTTTTCTCTGTCAGTACAGCTGAAAAGCACATGTTTGGTGAACCTTCGAGGAAATATTTAAGGATAAAGGGTCATGATGTGTACTGCTTATCCTCAGATGAATTAGGAAATGATTTAGAGAACTCTTGCAGCGAGAAGGAGAAGGAAGGAGGGCAGGGACAGAAGAGGGAGTAGACGCAGAGCAAACATCAAACGGTTGGCAGCAGCGGCAGGCGACAGCGCATGTGGCTGCTCATGGCAGCCTCTGTCAAGTGTTCTTCACGTTTCAAATCTTTCCCCCTAAAAGTTGAGGCAGAGGGTATTCAAGATGATGAAGCTGAAACCCGTTCCTCTGTCATCGCATTCAGGGTTACGACGTTTTCTATGTTATCTGAGACGCACCCTGCTGCACAGGGTCAAGTGTGAATACACTTGCTTTCTCTTCTGTCAGCCTGCGTGGGGGCAGCCGGGGAGGCGGAGGTGATGGGAAAAATAAAATTAAAAAAATCACAAACTTAGATCACTGACTCGCTGTCAGGCAAACAGTCCCAGTTTCACTTGGAAACATGATTAGAAAGAAAACGGTTGTCAACAAAGAAAAACAAGTGGTCTGCACAGTAACATTAAGAAAAAAAAAACAAAACACCCTGACACGCATTAGCTGTGCACACTTAGACCACTCACTCAGCATCTCTGCTTCTCGGTGCCTTCGCGGGTGACGCGGGCACAGGGCAGCCACGCCCTCCGACGGCTCCAGGGAGGACTGAGGGCGGCCCACGGAAAACACGCAGCCTTTTCTGAACGCGGCAAACACTCAAAACAGCACAGGCCGACAGCAGAAAATAGTGCATCTCTGAACAGCAGTCACCTTCCGGCATCGCTCACCGCTCAGAGTTCATCTGTCACATCACCTCCCCCGCGACATGAAGTCACCAACTGTTAGCATTGCAAAGGCCCACATATGTCACTAAGCATAAGGGCGGCCGCACACGTTAAAGTCATGTATGATTGTGTGGCTGTAGCGTGGAGAATCTGGGAATGTTAGGCTCCTAGAATTAAAGGTCCATTTCCCTACATGCACCATTTGCTTACAGTGTTTGGACACCCCATACATTAAACACATTAAGGTAAAATGATGTGATTTTAGACAGACGATTCCCTGAAAAAGCCTTTTGCTTTTGTCGTTGTTAATACTCACCCAAGTATATTTTTCCCTTGACTTTTAGAGAGAGTGGGAAGGAGGGGGAGAGACAGAGGGAGACATCCATGTAAGAGAAACACACTGAGTGGCTGCCTCCTGTTCGAGCCCCAAGCCGGGCTGGGGCTGGAGCCTGCCACCCAGGTACACGCCCTTGACCAGAGTCAACCCTGAGACCCCTCAGTCCACAGGCCGATTCTCTGTCTGCTGAGCCAAACCAGCTGAAGCCCACTGATTTTTAGAGAGAATGGGAGGGAGGGAAGGAGGAGGGAGAGAGAGAGAGATCAAGAGATAGATTGGTTGCCTCCTGCATGTACCCTGACCAGGGCCAGGGATCGAACCTGCAACCCAGGGGTGTGCCCTTGGCTGGGAATCAAACCCGAGACCCTTTGACACACAGGTCAATGTATTTTATTCATTTTCTACAGAGAGAAGGGAGAGGGATAGAAAGTCAGAAACATCGATGAGAGAGAAACATCCATCAGCTGCCTCCTGCACACCCCCCACTGGAGATGTGCCCGCAGCCAAGGTACATGCCCTTGTCTGGAACCGAACCTGGGGCCCTTCAGTCCGCAGGCCGACGACGCTCTGTCCACTGAGCCACACCGATTAGGGCTAGCTTTCTTACTGACAGAGGATTTCCAGCCCTGCCTTGCTCTCTGAATCGTGTGGACTCTAAAATTAGCCTATTCCTCCGTCTCTGGGGATGTTTTTTTTGGGGGGGGAGACACTTTTTTCTCAAAGCCTAGAAGCAGACAAGCAGCGTCTTCCTCCTATTCCACTCCATGGCGTGTAGGGCGGCTCTGCCCACTCTGTCAGACACCCCCTCTCCCCAGCTGTGACGTCCTGGTGTCTGGACCTACGTAGACCTTTCTGGAACCCTCCTGCTTCCCTGCTCTGGCCAGTCTTCTTTCGGGGCCCCTCCCTTCTCACCTGTCCCCCCTGAGCAAGCCCACGGGGAGACGGTGTCGCTGTAAGAGACGGGGAGCTCTGATGCCCAGGTGGGGAAACCCGGATGGGGTTTCCGAAGCTGAGGGCAGGGGTGCCAAAAAGCGACAGGACAGCCCTGCTGGCCCGGGAGCCTGCACCCCAGCTCCTCTGAAGCCCGAGTCCACGGTGCTGCATTCTCCAGACGCTGATGATACATGAGCGTGGCCTTGGCGGGAGGTGAGAAAGGCAGTCTTCCCCTTCCCCGTCCCCTCCTCCCATCAACACAGCACGTGCCCACACACTTTAAATTAACAAACTTGTTTCCGGGTGAGCCGATTAGCACTCTAAGTGCAGCCGCTCCCTAGCCTTCCTGCGCCCACCATCCGCTCAGCCATCCCAAACCAGACAGGAGGCCTCAGGGAGTGCACTCTCGGTGCTTCAGAGCCCCAGCACACAAAGGGGGTGAGACAGTTAGTTGTGTGCTAATCCTGTGTGAAATGTTGCGCGGGTTCGACACGTGTTTGCGCCCCGGTTCCTGCAAGAGAACCTGCGTCTTCCTCTCCCTGGTGTTGTTGGGATTCGGCGAACCGTGCAGAGTGACGGGCGCGGGCCTCGTGTTCGCTATTGTTATTGGGCTCATTCTCGTTGAATGAGCCAAATTTCTCGGGTTTATTTTTAAATATGTTTTATTGATTTCTTACAGAGCGGAAGGGAGAAGGATAGAAAGTCAGAAACATCGATGAGAGAGAAACATCCATCAGCCGCCTCTTGCACACCCTCTACTGGGGATGTGCCCGCAGCCAAGGCACATAACCCCTGACCGGAATCGAACCTGGGACCTTCCAGTCTGCAGGCTGACGCTCTATCCACCGAGCCACACCGGTTTCGGCTGAATGAGCCGAGTTTCTGAGTTAGTGGTGGGTACATATTGAGGCAGACTGCCTTTGTGAGTTGTGTGTCCCAGTCAGTGTGATCCCATTGAGGCATCACCTACAGCCTGTCGGTTTCAGGCCCTGGTCCCCGCGGGCCCCGGTTACAGCATCCGATGACTGCCCAGAGGCGGACACCAGCACACACTTCCTCTCGGGGTGCACGCTTCGGGCTCGCTCCTCGGTCACCGCACGCCGGGCCCTCGCTCCTGGTGGCCCAGCACGTCCCACCCACGCTGCCGCCATCCTCATCCCGTGGGGTGTGCGGGCCCGGTTTCCGAATCCCCAGTCCCCGGGAACCTCTGCGCTGGGCTGGGGGGGAGGGGGTGCCGGGGCTCCACTGTGGACTCAGTTTCCCTGAGAGTGGCCAGAACGAGGAAGTGGTAGCCTTTCCCGGGGGGAAGCTACGAGCAGTTGTGTGCGGGTCGGGGACTCGCTGCCGCGGATCCTTCCACATTAAAAACGATCAGTGAAGCTGAAGCCGGTGTGGCTCAGTGGATAGAGCGTTGCCCTGCGGACTGAAGGGTCCCAGGTTCGGTTCCGGTCAAGGGCATGCACCTTGGTTGCGGGCACATCCCCAGTGGGGGGTGTGCAGGAGGCAGCTGATCGATGTTTCTCTCTCATGGATGTTTCTGACTTTCTATCCCTCCCCCTTTCCCTCCGTAAAAAACCAATAAAATATATTTTAAAAATAAAAACGATTGATGAAGCCTCAGCCTGATGGGAGATCGTTGCCATGACTTTCACCGTGCAGCTCGGGGTGCTCAGTGAGGCTCCAAGCCGGATCTAACCGGCTGAGTCTTGTGTCGGAGCCGGAGAGACCGCAGAGCGCCGCTCCCCAGGCACTCATTAGCCGTGACGAGAGCTGGGAAGATTGCGGCTCTTCAGCATCCCGGCGAGGGGCCGTTCTGGCGATGGCCATGAGGGGTCTGCCATCCTCTCCGTGAACACGCTGGTGTCTGACACGCGATCGGGGAGAAATGTGTCAGCTTCTCCTGTCTTTGTGGAGATAGCTGTTATTTGTAGTTATTCCTTATTTGGGTCTTTTTCTCTTCTTTAATACCGTTTTATTGATTTCAGAGAGGAAGGGAGAGATGAAAACAGCAGTGAGTCGGGGGGAGGCATTGACTGGTTGTCCCCTGCACACCTCCTACTGAGGATGGAGCCTGCAACCCAGGCATGTGCTCTACCCTCCTGGTTTATAGGGCAACGCTCACCACTGAGCCATACTGGCTGTGCCATTGTGGCCTTTTTCTACCTCTCTTTGTCCTATCTATCTTTATATATATTCGATTTTTTTTTTTTTACAGAGAGCAAGGGAGAGGGATAGAGAGTTAGAAACATCAATCAGCTGCCTCCTGCACACTCCCTACTGGGTATGTGCCCTTGACCAGAATCGAACCTGGGACCCTTGAGTCTGCAGGCAGACGCTCTATCCATTGAGCCAAACCGGCTAGGGCTGCCCTATATATCTTGACATTGGTGTTGGCCTTGACCTTCAAAGAAAAAATATGTCAGACGTTTCCCAGACGTAAGCTTTTATATAACCCACATGTGATGCAAGTGACATGTCTCGGGAGGGCCGTGCATGAATAACTGAGGGAAGTTAGACGTTTTCAGTTCCTCATCATCACCGACCATCACAAACACGTGTACGTCACACGGTGTCAAAGGGACTCTCACATCCAGGATCAAAGATGAATCCAGTCATTACCAGGCAAACGGGGGCCGAATAGGACCTAGAACCCATTCCCGGGAAACTCCCTCCCGACCACACCACCGAGTACACACGTCCCTGTCTTCATTTGCTCTTCCTCTCCCCAGCCTCGGCGGCGTGTTTGCTGACACGGCTGGGAAGCACCGTCACCGTCTAATGAAGCTGTGTCTGTCCCCCTCGCGTGAGCAGCGTGGAGCGGAGCGGGTGCGGGGATCCCCGGTGAGGATGAGCCCGATAACAATAGCGAACACGAGGCCCGCACCCGTCACTCTGCACCGTTCGCCGAATCCCAACAACACCAGGGAGAGGAAGACGCAGGTTCCCCTGCAGGAACCGGGGCGCAAACACGTGTCGAACCAGCGCAACATTTCACACAGGATTAGCACACAACTAACTGTCTCACCCCCTTTGTGTGCTGGGGCTCTGAAGCATCGAGAGTGCACGCCCTGAGGCCTCCTGTCTGGTTTGGGATGGCTGAGCGGATGGTGGGCGCAGGAAGGCTGGGGAGCGGCTGCACTTAGAACCCTGAGGCCTTTGCCTGCGAGACTTTTTCACTCCCCGAGTAAAGGGACTGACTGTGCAGACCCACTGCTGTCTTAGTCCCTCAGACCAGAGTCACGACCGGGACAGTTTGGGTTGCTTGACCTTGGTTTCTCCAGGAGATGGTCATGGGAGGAGAAGGGCCCCTTTCTGTGCCTTTGGGGAGAAAGGGAGAAAGACAGAACAGCCAGTTTAGGTCTACGGAGGCTCTGCCCACAGGCCCCGGGCCCTGGGGACCGGCACCATGACGACACCACCTTCTGGCTCCAGTCGGTCTCTCCCTCCGGGGAGTTTATTCCCAGGGCGTGGTTTGTGTAGAAATAGCTGAAACCATCTTCTGTCCCACCCGTCTCTCTCTCTCTCTCTCTCTCTCTCTCTCTCTCTCTCTCTCTCTCTCTTCCTCCCTCCCTCCCTCCCTCCCTCTCTGTCTCTCACTTTTTTCTCCTTTCACACATGGACCCTTTTTTTTCTTTTTTCTTTTCTTTTTTAATATACTTTATTGATTTTTTTACAGAGAGGAAGAGAGAGGGACAGAGAATTAGAAACATCGATGCGAGAGAAACATCGATCAGCTGCCTCCTGCACACCCCCTACTGGGGATGTGCCCTCAACTAAGGTACATGCCCTTGACCGGAATCGAACCTGTGACCCTTCAGTCCGCAGGCCGACGCTCTATCCACTGAGCCAAATCGGTTAGGGCCACACATGGACACTTTATTCACACTTACTGAGCAGATCCCCCCAGTTGTCCAACACAGTTGCTTGTCAGCCCATTTGTCCTGGGACCCAACGAAGGTGACAGAGAACCCCCTAAGTTGGAGAACGTTCAGGAAAAAAAACAACAACAACATGTCTTTATTCCATTCCCATTGCTCTGGCTGCTGCTCTGAGGTGTTCTTAGCACAATAAAACCTGTCCATGAGGGCCTCTCAGAAACCCGGAGCTCGGCACAGGGAGGTGGGGACCCCACTTTTGTGGCAAGGCGAGGGTTAGGGCACACAGGCATAGGGACCCCTGGCTGCTGTGATGTGCGACCGCATGGGGCCTGGCCACAGCCTTTAAAAATATATATATATATATATATATATATATATATCTTTATTGATGTCACAGAGGAAGGGAGAGGGCGAGAGAGAGAGAAACATCTATGATGAGAGACAATCATGGGTCAGCTGCCTCCTGCACGCCCCCTACTTGGGATCGAGCCCCCAACCCGGGCCTGTGCCCTGACCGGGAATCGAACCGTGACCTCCTGGTTCATAGGTCCATGCTCAGCCATGCACCACGCTGGCAGGGCTGGTCACAGCCTGTTAAGGTGCAAGGCCCGTGAGCCCCTTCCTGTGCATGGAGCGCGGTCCCCCGGACGTGCTGAGCCAGGGCACCGTCGACAGGAGCTTCAGAAGCAGCATCTGCGGGGCGAGGGGAGCCTGCGGGTAGAAGCCAGAGTGGCTCCGCCTTGGTACGGCGCAGAGAGGTTTCAGACGTCCACACCCAGACCCCGAGCCGCTCCCTGGCACACCGGGCACCTCCGGGAGCCCCCGCTTCGCCCGCCTCCCGGACCCGGGAAGAAGGCTCCCTCCTGAGCAGTGTCCTGCCCGGAGCCCCAAGTCCAACCTCCGCGTAGAACGCCCGGAAGCAGCTTTATACTGACCAGTCCCCCACAGTCCACACTGCAAAGGGCACACACACGCACCCCTAACCCCTGAAGGGCAAGGATCTTGCAAAACCCCCAGACGCCCCCACTCACGGGGCAAACCCAACGCAGGTCCCAGCGCCCTGAGCCTCCAGGTGAGGAGGCCAAAGGGCGCCTGGGGGAGGCAGCCTCCACGCCCCAGCCCCCGACCCTGTCGCCCAGGAGGTGGCCATGTGTCTGGGGAAGGGGCACCTGGGTTCAGGGACAGTGCCGAGCAGAGCAGCTGGGGCGCGGGCTGCTCCCCTGAGCGTCTTTGATTCATGCGCTCGTTACGCGGACCCTCTGGGGAGACAGCCCGGAGCCCGGGCCTGATTAGCGCTCCTGAGCGGGGTTCGTGCGTGCGTCTAAGTCCCCGCTGGGAGCATGGGCCCTGATCCGCCAGGGACCCGGCTCGGGGGTGAGCCGCTGCTGAGCCCACACCTCTTCGTGCGCCTGGACGTGTGGAGCGGAGCCGGCCGTTTGCAGGCTGAGAGCACCGGCCCCTGTCGCCCTGGGCTCCCGCCCGGGCCCTGGCCGCTGCCTGTGAGTGTCTGCTCCCCGCTCTGAGCTGCTGAGACCAGACAGGGGGGCCCTGTAGGGAGCTCGCTGCTGAGGCGGGAGCGCCGTCCTCGGTCCGGAGGCTGCACAGAATTCAACCCCGGCTCTGTCCCCCCTGTCCCCCGTGCCCCCGAGGCCTGGCGGAGCGCTGTCCGTGCAGCCGGTGGTGAGAGCGTGCCATCGGCGGGAGCCGGGTAAGTATGGTGCCGTCTGTGGAGATCCATGCGTGGGTCTGTGTGAGGGAGCGTGTGTCTGGCTGGCGTTCACGGTGGACAGTTCACGCCGGGGCCCCCCCGGGTCCTGGGGGCAGGGTGGGGAAGGAGAATCGGCAGGTGGCCCCCGGGGTTTCCTTTGCTTTCGGGTGAGACACGTTTCGGGCACTGGCAGGGGGCGAGGGGAGGGCCACTGTGAGAAATGTTTGCAGACAGAAGCGGGGTGTCCCCTCTCCCATTCGGAGGGACCGCGTTCTGACGTCAGAGTCTCTGTTTGCCCCTTTGTATGACGCTGAGGTGCGTTTTTAAAAGCGAAAGGAATCTCTTCGCGTCTGTGTCTCCCGGTGCATTCCGCCCACACCGCAGTGATCACCCCGGAAGGATGGGTTGGTCACAAAAGCGAGATTGGAAATTAACATTTTAACGTCTGCAGGTGGCTTTCGTGACAGGAGAGACCGTCATCCCTGCGAGAAAGGGTGTGGCGCGCTTTTCCGGGTCCCTAGGTCCGGACACTGTCCTTTCTGAGTTGGGAGTCCAGGCGGGGGCTGTTGCGGGAACGGAATGTGGACACCAAGGGCCAGCGCTGATGAGGATGAAAGGAAAAGCACTCACACACATGCACACATATGCACAGGCTCACACATGCATACATACTCTCACACACACATACACAGATGCACTCGTACCCACAAACATACACTCTCACACATACAAATACACATGCACCCAAACATATACATGCATGCACATAAACATGCACACACACACACACACGCACCCCTACGACGGGAAAGGGGGCTCGAGGTGCCCTCGCCGAGCGCCGTCCAGGGAGCCCCGGGACCCGCGGTTTCCGGGGTGAAACAGCTGTTTGTGAATGGCTCCCGGCGGAGAGCACTGGGAGGGAACCAGTGTCTCCCTGGTGAGGCCTGTCTGCTCTCTGTGGACTCGGTCAGTCGAGGGGGCAGGGCGAGGGATACTCGGAACAGATGGGTGTCAGGTGGCACGGTTGTCGCCAGGGCTGGGGCTGGTGGGGGAGGGAGCCCCGCAGGAACACCTGGCCCGAGGCGAGGCCGGCAGACAGGAGGCCCTGGCCCCGGGCAGTGCAGGTCCTGGGCTCTCCGGGCTCCGGCACAGGACGTGTGCCTGGGCTCCGGGGCGCTAACCCTGCAGCCCCGGCCAGGACGCTCCCCTCGCCCCGGAGGGCCTTCGCCCTAAGGCGGGCTGACGTTTGTGAGCGGCAGGTACTGGGGAAGCCTTCGCTCCACTGTTCACCACCTGTATCTTCACTGATCTCCGAGAGGAAGGTGGGGAGAGAGAGAAACGTCCATGATGAGAGAGAATCATGGGTCGGCTGCCTCCTGCACGCCCCACACTGGGGACGAAGCCCGAAACCAGGCCTGTGCCCCGACCGGGAATGGAACCCGCGACCTCCTGGTTCCTAGGTCGACGCTCAACCACTGAGCCATAACGGCTTTCGGCTCTCGACTGCTGCCTCAGCCAGCTACAACAGTGTCGTGTGTGTGTGTGTGGTGTGTGTGTGTATGTGTGTATGTGTGTACATGTGTGTATGTGTGTGTACATGTGTGTATGTGTGAGAGTGTGTGTGGATGTGTGTGAGTGTGTGTGTTTGCGTGTGTGAATGTGTGCATGTGTGTGTGAGCGTGTACACATAATATACATTTATCTAAGCTGAAATCCCTGACATCCACATGCATCATGGCCATGACTGGGTGGTACAATGGTTACAGTGGTATTTCCTCCCAAATTGTTTTTATAACATGTGAAGTGATATCCAAGACGTGAAGTGATTGACTGAAACATTTCACTTCGGAAATACTCGGGTTTGCGTCTGACAGTTGTCCGCCTCAGAGTGACCCGAAAGGTCGGGTCAGGAAACAGTGTGGACGGCCCCCGGGCCGCAGCACCGCCGGCCTCTCCCTCACAGACACACCGTGTAGACCGCACACACAGGTCAGCACAGTGGCTCCTGCGCGTTCTGCTCATCACTGTATCCCCACCCCCGGGACCAGGGGAGGCCACAGCAGACACGTGATAAGTGAGTTTGATTTGAGGCGTGATGGGCAGCTATCCACCTGAGGTCCCGTCCACCACTCGGGTACCCGCGACCCACGTCCATGCTGAGCCTCGGCCGGTGCTCCCCGCCCCTTCTCAGAGCCGCTCCCGGGGCGGGTGCAGGTGGGCACGTCTTAGGTCCCGAGCAGCGGACCTCTTCTGCCCTCGAAAGTGGGGGGCCCGGTCCCTCTCTGGCTTGCTGTGGGCTCAGCGAGTGTCCAGAGAAAGTGAACACAGCCCCAAGGGAAGCCTCTCCACGGCTGCATCCTTCCTGTTTGGCAACGTTCCTGCCAGATTTAAATTCAAGCACCGCATGCCGGGAGCGTCAGCGACTGCAATTGTGGTCTATTCGACGGACCAACTCAGGACGGCCAACCCTGTGTCTATCGAATCTGGGCAGTGCCCCTCACTGACCAGTGGAGGCCGAGCTCTGACATGTGACCGCTGCAGGCAGACCATGCAGAGCCGGGTTGGGGTCTGACAAGGCTGTGCTCCGTGAGCCCCGGGGTCCCCTCCACCAGGGCACAGACGGACCGGTAGGCGCTTCCCATCATCCAGGTTGTGGGTGGGGGCCTTTTTTCTGCCAAGGCCTGTTGGGGTATTTCTAACATCGTCCCATCCGGGGGGCCATGCACGATTACCCACTCCCCCGTTAGCCTGCTGGATTGGGTCAGACATGTAATTAGCTCACCCCTCGTGCCAGACCAATGATCTCGAGGGCCTTATGCAGCCCCTGGGCCGGACATTCCCCACCTGCTTTAGGAATAGAATGTGCCCGCCCTGTGGCCTAAAACCCCACGTTCCCTCCCTGCACAGTGAGTAGTCCCCGAACTAACTTACAACAGAGGCTGTTAATGGTCTGGGTGTGGATTTGGTAAATGTCTCCAGCTTTGAATCATTCGGAAAATAGATGTCAGCATTTAGAATGGATGACGCATGGCAGCATCTGGCCACAGTCTTCCACTCTGTCGGTCATGTCTCCAGCTGCAAGGCCTTCTGGGGCATTTCCGTGAGGCCTGTGTAGGCCAGAGGCCAGGCGGAAACAAAACAACGTTCTAGATATTTCTGTGAGCCCCGAGTTACATTGACCTAAAATACCGTATTTCCCGGCGTCTAAGACGACCGGAACTGATGATGAGAGGAGGGAGATAACAAACAATAGAGAGAGAGCAAGTGCCGGGCAAGTCCCTGGTGAGTTAGCAACGCCCATCATAACGGCAAGCTACGGTATTTTCACACCCGGCGTATAAGACGACCCCCGACTTTTGAGAAGATTTTCCGGGGTTAGAAAGTCATCTTAGACGCCGGAAAATACGGTAGCTGAGCAATTGAGGCACATGTCTGCTTTTATTTTTTTTTATTGATTTCAGAGAGGGAGAGCGAGAGAGAGAGAAACATCGATGATGAGAGAGAATCCTGGATCAGCTGCCTCCAGCGCACCCCACCCTGGGGATTGAGCTTGCCACCCGGGCCTGTGCCCTGACCGGGAATCGAACTGTGGCCTTCTGCTTCCTGGGCCGATGCTCAGCCACGGAGCCACGCCCGCCCAGCCCCGGTTCCTGGTTGGTGCTGAAGCTGCGGGTCCCGTTCAGCAGGACCGGACCGGCTGGGCCTCTGAGTTTGTCACTGGCGCCGGGGATGTCACGCAGGTCTGATGTCAGTCACGTCCGAGCAGGAAGAGCGAGGACCAGCCGCATTGCGTCTCAGGACGGCAGGCTGCGTTCCTGGGCCTCCTCCCACCATTTCCTCTGGGTATTGCTATCTGAAGCCCGGATAGGGAAGATGCTGGCCCACAGTTCTATCAGCCCGTCAAGTTCAAGGGTGCGTCTCATTTGCCATTTCACCGTTTTATGCCCAAAGCTTTGCCCCCTGTCTTGCCTGGAGCCGGTACATCTGTGGTTAGGAACCGAAAGACAGGCTCGGGACAAGGTTGCGACTGTGTGGATGGGAGAGACGCTTTCTCTACAGTCCCGGGCCTGGGGGGCGGGGAGAGCAGAAGTAGGACAGGTGAGCTCCGCAGGGAATGTTCCGGAATGTGGTGAGGGAGGCCGCCGTGCGTTGTCACTCCCAGTCCACGCGCCCTCCCGTCTCCCACGCCGTGCACGTTTCCCCCGTCACGCTGCGGTGACAGCCGTCGGGAAAGCGAGAGGCCTTTCCGTCCGCAGACTTGCCTGCGTCGGTGACGGGATGACAGCCGTCGCGGGGATGGAGACAGACAGAGCGATTTCTCCGAGTCCCCCGCACGCGGGCACAGCCGCCGCTGCAGCTTAATGGAAGCGGCTTCCCGGTGACACGCATCAGAGCTGCCTGGAGCGGGGGCGGGGGGACCGTTTCTGAAAGATTTATGCCTCCGGTCGGGATGGGAGCGGGAGGGACGCCACCGTGGCTTTGAACTTGCAGAAGGTCCCCCTGAAATGAAATCCGGAGTCAGTGGGGAGGTGTTCGGGGTGGAAGGGGGGCAGAGCGAACCTTACACAGAGGCTGTCTCTAGGGGTGCAGGCACCCTGAACACCGCCGTCCCCGCTCGCTCTTCTCCAGCCAGAATCCTCAGACGCTAGGGGGACACGCAGGTGTCCTTGCAGTGTCTATACCAAGGCGGATGGCTGACTCGTCCAATTTTCATCAAAATAGACCTTTCTCATAAATAAACGAAAAACACACTCTCCTTTTGGGACGGAGGTCTCTTTCCCAAAGGCCACGGCAGGCACGTGGTGTTTGCAGAAAAGACTGGACTTTAGAAAAAAATACTTGCCCTGACCCGTTTGGCTCAGCGGCTAGAGCATCGGCCTGCAGACTGAAAGGTCTCAGGTTCGATTCCGGTCAAGGGCATGGACCTTGGCTGCGGGCACATCCCCAATGGAGGGTGTGCAGGAGGCAGCTGATCCATGCTTCTCTCTCATCGATGTTTCTGACTTTCTGTCTCTCTCCCTTCCTCTCTGTGAAAAAGCAATAAAATATATTTTTTTTTAATCGCAACTAAATATTTATTAGAGAACTTCACTGACTCAGTCACTCCTAGTGCTCACGATGAAGGCATCGAAAGCAGCGCTCGGCATTTCAGGGTTATTCTCGGCGTTGGGTGCCCAGCCCCACACGCAGCGTTCGAAGGCGGTATTCAGCGTCTCCAGCCACTCACCACCCCCTCCCGTCTAAGGCCACCGGCACCTCCGCCCTCCCCCCTCCCCAGCCCCGGGCCACTCGCCCCCTCTCGGCCTCCGCGGTGGATGTCCCATAGGAATGTAAAGACAGAGCGCATGACCGTCTGTGACTGACCGCTCGCACCTGGCATCGCGTTCTCGGGGTGTTCCGTATCGTAGGGTGCGTCGGTCCTTCATTCTCTATGGCCACTGGGCTATTCTCTCTGTGCCACCGCCCTTTGTCCCTTCGCTGGCTAGTGGGCACCGGGGCTGTTTAACTGTTGTCATCGGTACCGTCCTGGGGACACCTGGGGACAGGTTCTGTTTAGACTTGCACCTCGGAGTAACCCTCATGGGTCTGAACCGGAGATTTAAAACCAATATGTGTTTCAGTTGTATCAATCCTGAAACTGTTTGTTTTTTTTAACAGAACAGGTTAAAAAGCTATAAAATAAACTGTGTCTCAATGAATAGTTGGACTCATCAAGACAAACAATCTCTTTCTTCAAATTATGGTCCTAAAACAGGCATCCTGGCTGGTCAGGCGAGGACAACAGGAAGCATCAGGTCAGCACAAGGCCAGGCGAGCATGCTGCTCACCTTAGCTCCGTGGTCGGCAAATTACGGCTCCCAAGCCACCCGCGGCTCTTTGGCCCCTTGAGTGTGGCTCTTCCACAAAATAACCACAGCCTGGGCGAGTCCATGTTGAAGAAGTGGTGTTGGAAGAAGTTTAAGTTTAAAAAATGTGACTCTCCGAAGAAATTTCAGTCGTTGTCCTGTTGATAGTTGGCTCTGTGGACGAGTTTGCCGACCACTGCCTTAGTGCAGTCTCCATGTACTTCCTCACTCACCCCTTTGACTAATCGAACCTGCGCTCGGAATCCCAGCACAGCCCTGAACCCACTCCTGTGCCCCTCGCCTCCCTCACTCCCCTCTCCCTCTGCCCCCTACGTTCTCTGCCCAAACTGTTCTTCCTGAGACCGAGCATATTCTGGCCCAATAGTTCTGAGGACTGGGAGTTTTGAGAAGTGAAGGCAGCTGCTACTTCTGCAGTTTGTCAGATAGATTTTCCTGGGTCTCATGGCAAATGTCAAGGACATAACCCAGGATAGGGCGGAAATGTTCATGCTGGGACAACAGCTATCCGGAAGGACCCATTTCAGCATCCATTTTTTGTGTTTTTTTTAAGTCCGAGTTGTCAAAGTAGACAACATTTATGGAGGAAATGTAGTTTCATAAGCAAATAACGTTGCAACTCTTGCATTGTACGTAGGCAACTGGGAGGAAAGAGATCTAAGCTTAAATGGATCCCACTCGCCGATTCCTTAATTTACTAAAACAGGAGTGAAATTAATCATTTCAAAACAACTTCCTTCTTAACACATTTCGGACAGATCACGAGAATTCTCGCTTCCTATTACACTCAGTATTTTACAACTTATCATATTTTAAAAAGACATAGCTTGTAAGAACTATAAATATAAATAACTTCAAAATGATATTTCATTCTAAGGCGTGCCTTTAACACTTACGTAAAACGTTTTTTGTACTCGTTCAATGCAAACTTATCTGGCCACGGGTAAAGCTAGCCATGGAAACTACTGCTCCACGATGTTTGTTTGTTTGTTTGTTTTTAATATATATTTATTGATTTCAGAGAAGAAGGGAGAGGGAGAGAGAGATAGAAACATCAGTGATGATAGAGAATCATTGATTGGCTGCCTCCTGCACGTCCCCCAATGGGGATCAAGCCCGCAGCCCAGGCGTGTGCCCTTGACCGGAATCAAACCTGGGACCCTTCAGTCCGCAGGCCGACGCTCTATCCACTGAGCAAAACCAGCCAGGGCCCACCATGTGTTAAAAGAGGCATTCCCGCAGTCCTCGTGTGCCTTCCCTGTGACATCCATCAGCTGTGCGTTCCTCTTTTGAAAACGCTGACCCTTCGGAAGTTTGTTTTCTCTGCGATGTGCACACATGCGCACAGGCCCACACGGCGAGGGGAAGCGGACACCGTGGGAGGGGCGGCCCCCTGGCCTCGCTGTGGACTGAGGTCCCGAGGGCAGGATCTGTGAACGCCCTCCCTTCACCATAGAGACGCCGACTGCAGTTGCCAGGACTCGCCCTGCCCCTCTGCACTGGCGTCCAGAGAGGAGCCTCCATGTGCCGTTGCTGTGCCTCGTGGCCTCCCTTCTCTTGACTTTTGAGCGTGGCGCCCAGGAGGGAAAGCCTGCGAGGGCGCTCTCCGGTAGCCTGCATGGGACACGTGCCTCTTGTGAACACGCTTTGGGGATTGACACTGACCTGAGTGAGGGTCCACCTGGAGCTGGGCAGCCGGAGGACAGCTGGCCCTCTCCTAAGGCCCTGGTTCTGAAGATGCCTGCCAAGGCCAAGCCCTCGGTGCCACAACCAGGGCCCCCAGAACAACGTGGCCGTTTCCTGGGTCCCCAGGAAAAGCAGGCAGGAGACAACGCATTGCAGGTCAGAGAGGCAGGGATTTAAGGGCAAAGCAGCTCAGACCTGTGTCTCCTGACGTAGACCTCACGGTGGCATTTATGTAACAGGGGACCTTTAAAGCCATCCCGATCTGCAAAGTTCAGCTGGCGGTGCTTACCGGAATGCACGCCTTGCGGTTCCTAAGCCTCACCTGCTGTTTTCCATCCGTCCACTGTGGTGCACGACGTTAAATTCGTTAGCGGCTTCCCCAGTGACTGGAGGTGATATTTGACTTCATAGACTGAGACCAATTTTTATTTAATTCACTGTTTTTGAAGACCTTGACCTGAAAATCAATGCCCTGTGCTGAAAATATTGAATTAGCATCCTCAGCTGCAAGTCATACAAGCAGTTGATCCCCTCCCCCACCCCCGCCCCACCAAGGTGAGGTCATCCCAGAGGAGTGCGCCGAGGGGGAGCCCAGGAAACTTCACGTGGGTGTACTTTTAAGATACCAAAGCCCCGGCATTCTTCCAGGTGGGGGGACCAGGCCTCTTCTTCCTGGCTCAGACGTGCCACGTTTGATATCATGCTCTCTCCGTAAGGAAATGTGATAGGCCGGATTGCGTCCTCTCGAAATTCACATGGTGGCGTCCTAACCCCCAGGACTCCCGAATGCAATTCCATTTGGAGACAGGCTTGTGCTGCAGGGATGATGGGTTAAGCTGATGGCATCGGATCCAATCCAATGGCACTGCAATAGAAAGGAGGTGGGGGGGGGGGTAAGACACAAATAGACACGATGCCCCAAGAAGGATGGGGTTGATACCCAAAGCCCAGGAGCTCCCACACGGGAGGGAAGCGGCACCTTCGAGGAGGCGTGGCCCTCGCCACGGGGTCTCCCAGACTTCCCCTGTCCAGTCTGGTTTAAGCAACTGTGCAGACAGCCCTAGTGAACACGCAGTAAACCATGAGGTCCGTCTCTTTCCCGACACGGTGTGAGCTACCCTTAATCTCCTTCACAATATATCTGGAGAGTTTTCTGTGCCAATAAGCATGTTTCTATGTTATTTCTAAACTAGTGGCCTGCTGCACAAAATTCATGCACATTAAAAGGAGATTAGAGGAAACAATTTAATATTGCTATTTGCATTTTCTCTGTAATATAAGTGTCAGAGATTAAATAAAATTAGTAAAATGTATATGAAAACCTTTCTCCTGGCTCACCACGGAACCCTGAGTCAAGTCTCTGCCCACCCACATGCACCTCAAAACTGCCTGAGACCCAGACCCAGCCCCCCCCCCCACTCCATTGGGCTAGATCCAGACCCAGCCAGTCCTACCCTTGTCAAGCCCTGCCAGGCAGGGGGCATAGCCTCAGGTCCCCTGACCCAGTGCCAGGATGGGCGGGGGGCATGGACTGAGGTCCTCCGTCAAGCCTCACCAGGTGGGGACACTGCCTGAGATCCCCTGTCAAGCCCATCCAGGCAGGGAGGTGCACCAGGTCCCCTGGCCAGGTGCTAGGGCAGGAGGAGCAGCCTGAGGTCCCCTAGCCCAGCACCAGGACAGGAAGTACACTTTGAGGTCCCCTGTCAAGCCCTGCCAGGTGAGGAGCACAGCCTGAAGTCCCCTGTCAAACCCCATGGGGGTCGGGGAGGGCATAGCCTCAGGTCTGTGCTGATTGTCTGTTAAGGTTCCTTATGGAAACTTGGCCTCAGCTGTGGGTGCAGCCATTTTTGTGACGGAATCACAAAAATGGTCAATTAGCATATTCCCTGTTTATTAGATAGGATTGTTTTCATGTATAGTGACTCTTCCAATTTAAAAAAAAGTGTTACTCATTTCACAAAAAATATAGATTTGTGGGAGAGCTGAGCTCTAACTTACATTCAAGGTTGAAAATCTACAGACTGGTCTGTGCTTCAGCTTCGATGGGGAATTATTGCTGCTGTTACTTTCCATGACTGCTGCTCTATTCCTCATGTTCTATGTTCTAGTTAAGTTCCCAAACTTGCTGTTTTTTAAAACAGGATTGAATAGCATAGCAAAGAAATGGAATATAATCCTTAAAAAGAAGCCGTGTGCCTCTCTGTGTTCCCACGCCTTGTTTTCACCCATGTGCATATGTATTTTGCATATCTAATTCCAATATACATACATGTAGTTTATTTTTCATGTGTTAAAGGAGGCAAATACAAAAAAAATGCTCCCATTTCACCTTTATGGAACACTCTGAGTTACTGTGCAATATTCTAGAAAATGTAGGGACCCTAAATACCACCGGTGTAATTGCTCCCCATTTGAGAATGTTTCATTTCCCTGTGGCTTTAAGCTTTTGGAATTTATACCGCAGTACCTGTGATTATTACAAACAGAGAAGAATGTTTATCTAGCTGAAGACTAGATAAAAGGCTGTGACATTTAGTTGATTTCCAGTAATTATTTCCAGAAGGATTACCCACGGAATAACGGTGAGATTGACTAATTTAGGGTGGCAGTTTATCCTTAACATTAGCATAGACCCGTAGGACAGAAAACAGTCGCCTAGGGGTAAGACTGCATTCCGCTGCTAGACCTTGGGTATCCGAGTTCTAATTTTTTGAACATTTTGCACCTTATGAGAGGAGTGTGTTAGCTGTTGCCATGAGCCCATGCGTGGACCACATCTGCAACATAGCACTTGGTCTTTGGAATCTGTTATCTATGGGCACTAATTGCTTGTCTTGGAAACAAAATTTATTGTCTTGGTTGTTGTTTTTTAATTTCGCCATCTTTATTATTTTCTCCTTCATCTCCATCTATGATAATTCTATCTAATAAAAGAGTAATTTGTAAATTGACCATCACTCCAACACACAAGAGGGCTGCCCCCATGTGGTCAAAGATCCTGCCCCCATGTGGACACAAGATGGCCAGCAGAAGGTGGCCAGCAGGGGAAGGCCTTTGGGAGGTTCCAGGCCCTGCAAGGGAGGGCAATTGTGGGTGATCAGGTCAGCAGGGGAGGGTAGTGGGAGGGACAAGGCCTGCAAGGGAGGGCAGTTGGGGGCAATCAAGCCTCCAGGGGAGGGCAGTTAGGGGTGACCAGGCTGGCAGAGGAGGGAAGATGGGGGCAAATAGGCTGGCAGGGGAGCAGTTAGACATTAATTAAGCTGACAGGGTAGTGGTTAGGGGGTGATCAGGCTGGCAGGCAGAAGCGGTTAGGAGCAATCAGAGAGGCAGGCAGGAGAGCAGTTTGGAGCCAGCAGTCCTGGATTGTGAGAAGGATGTCCTACTGGGATCGGGCCTAAACAGGCAGTCAGACATCCCTTGAGGGGTCCCAGATTGGAGAGGGTGAGTCTGGGCTAAGGGACATCCCCCACCCCCATGCACGAATTTCATGCACCAGGCCTCTAGTCTATGATAATCATCTTGAGAACAAAAGTATTTGGAAATGCCCGAAGCATAGATCCCTCGTGAAGTTCAAGCAAACATTGACCTTTTGTCCTTCTCCAAGTAGGCCCCATGCAGAAATCCAGGAGGTGATCTCATTCCATAGACGTGACTTCTTTTTCTCAGCGAAGGAAAGTGTAGGCGATTAATAAGGAAACATTGCCAAGCTCTGCTCCCTGGTGCTGAACGGCCACCGACTTCAACAACGCATGGAGAGAGGGTGTGCTTTTCCTTCTGAGCTGGCTGTGAATGAATGGGCGACAGTTTGCACCAAGAAACACTGTTTAGCATGAATTTCCTGCCGCTCGGAGCAAACTCAGAGCCATTCTTTCTCCCTCCTGGATCCAATAACTACAAGGAGGGAAAGTTTTTCAGCCAATGCAGACCCCCTATTCAAAGACAAAGAGGAAGAGATAATGAGCCGTAATGCTCATCCCATTGTGTGCACTGATAGGCTCTGAGCTGGTTCCAGAGCTGTAGGGAGCCCCTGGATGATGCCAACGGAAATGATTAGCCATTCGGTGTCGTTGCCCCAGTATAAAAAAAAAAATACATTTTTTAAATTGATTTCAGAGAGGAAGGAGAGGGAAAAAGAGAGAAACATTAATGAAGACAGAGAATCATTGATCAGCTGCCTCCTGGATCGAGCCCGCACAACCCAAGCCTGTGCCCTGACCAGGAACCGAACCTTGACCTCCTGGTTCACTAGGTCGACATTTAACCACTAGGCTGCACCGGGCCGGGCTTTCTGCCTTCTTTTCGAGTCATTGCCTTTCATGACGAGCCATGAGCTGGAGGGTAGATGAGCTGGAGGGCCACGTTTGAGGTGCGCCGGGCGTCCTGGTTGGATTACGCGGGGTTGCATCATGCTCCCTGGTGCCACTCCTCTGGGTTACCAGTTAGTGCGGGACCACAGTCTCCTGGGCACTGAGTGGGTGTCTCTTGTGAGAACCATAAGAGCAGTGTGCGGCCTGAGGGCCAAGGGGACCCTGGAAGGGATGGGAGTGTGGGGAGACTGCACCCGCTCTGCTTCCCTTGGGTCCCCGGGTGTGCTCATGCTGCCCAAAGCCGAGCGGAGTGCCCTGGTTTTAGGAAAATGATCGATGTTTCCATGTGATGTGTCCATTGTCTGCGGAGAGTCTAAACATGGGTATTTTTAGACATGATGCCACAATGAACCTAATAACCTCCCAATTCCATACACACAGCAGTTGAATAACTAATGGCAGGTCAAAACATGCTCAGGGCCTGTTCCAAGGAAAAAATGGATGTTTCCTGATAGTTCATGTCCCTTGGTCCTAGCTTTATTATTTCACTAGAGACCCATTGCAGAAAGATTCCTGCAAGAATAGGGCTTCCTGTGGCCTGAGCAAAGCTCCCTTCCTTCTCTGCAGCCTCACTCCCTCCCATCTCCCCCACCCCACTTGCTTGCTTATCCGAAGCTTTGGTCCTTTCTACAGTGCTTGGCTTCCTTCTACTCTGTCTTCTGTGCCAGGATATGCAAATTAGCCACCATTTTGCTTGGGTTTATTTGCATACTCTCTCTGATTGGCTGGTGGGGGTGGCTTGTGGGTATAGCAGAGGTGCAATCAATTTGCATATTACTCTTTTATTAGATAGGATTCTCAGTGCCCTCACACGTCCTCTATATTTGCCTGATGACTGAGCAGATGAAAGGATAAAGTGGGGAGAGAGGAAACACTTGATATGTGTGATTAATGATAATGCCTGTGACTAATGATAAAGCCCGTGGTGATCTTTGCCAGTGCAAAAACAAGGGGACAATGAATTACGGTTGAAGGGTACCTACTTAGCAGATGAGGAAACTTAGCCGATGAGGGAATTTCTCCGGTCACTCCACAGCCAGGCCTAGAGCCCCCGTCTCTCTTTTGGGGTCTGATCTCCCCAGAGCCGCTCTCCTCTGGGGCTCTGAACCCGGTTAAGGGTTGTGTGTGCGAAATCCTTGTTTGTCTGTTTAGACCCATTTGAGCTGGGAAAGGTCTCACCCGGCAACTTTGGCTGAGGTACCTGGCTGGAAGCCAGTCATTGTTTTGATGGTAGAGAGCTGTGGACAGGGAGTCTGGAGGGATGCTCCACCTTAATTGCTCTGAAGGGTTGGAGCTAATTACTGGATGTTGATAGTTGAAGCAGCCCCCACCTGTTAGTCCTAATAAGATTCATTGATTGGCTTTTATTGGTGTTTCCTGCCTGGGGGGATATGGGAGTACCTTATGACCTTAATCTTTTTTTTTCATCTTTTTTAAAAATATATTTTATTGATTTTTTACAGAGCAGAAGGGAGAGGGATAGAAAGTCAGAAACATTGATGAGAGAGAAACATCGATGAGCTGCCTCTTGCACACCCGCTACTGGTGTGATCTTAATCTTAATAAAAGGGACAGTAAAGCCAGAGCGAGTAGTAGTCCTCCCACTAGAGTTGGACTACCGCCTGGCCCCCATTTTCCAAATTAATGCTTTTCTAGTCTCTATTCATTTCTGTGCGGCCTTCTCCAGACCCCGAACCCTGAACCGGGGACCCTAAATCACGCTGGACGTGACAGGTGTTTCCACAGTGCCTGGTGGCTTGGGTGAAGGGCGCTGTGGATACGGAGCTGTAGTTGACCCTCACCTTTCCTCTGTCTTTCTGGGGTGAAGCGGGGGGTGGTCACTGACGCAGCCAGCACCTCCTGGGCCCACAGAACTCCTCAGTGTCCTCTCGCGAACCTCATTCTGCAAACAAGTCAGGAGAAGCAGATCTCTCCCTGGCCGGCGCAGCTCCCTGGCCAGAGCGTCAGCCCTCACACTGAAGGATCCCAGGGTCGATTCCGGTCAAGGGCACATACCTCAGTTGCAGGCTGGATCCCCGGCCCTGATTGGGGCTGTGCAGGAGGGCAGCCAATCAGCTCTTCCTGTCCCTCTCATATTGATGTTTCTCTCTCTCTCTTTCTTTCTCTCTCCCCTTCCCTTCCACTCTAAAAATCAATAGGAAAGTATGCAGATGAGGGTGAGCAACAACAGAAAAGCAAAGAGAAGCAGACCTTTTGCCCACGAGGGAGCCCGAGGGTGGGCAGGGCTGGCACGGAACTCCCCCGCGCCCAGCGTCATCTCCTTCCTCCTGAAGCAAGCACCCCAGGAGTGAGCTCGGAGTGGAGCGCCGCTCCCTGTTCCTGACACGCCTACCTTACATGGCCACACGCAGCGTGCTCAGGGACCTGACACGACCTCGCCGACATGTTCGGTTTCAAGCTCAATGTCAGGGGAGGGCAGGCGCCGTCACTCCTTCCAGGGCAGCCATGGGGGCACCCACACACTCCCTGTCGCCCTGTCACCCAGGAGCACCCGGGCAGGACCGTGGAGGGACACTGCATGGGCGCTCAGGGCCCAACGCCTCCCCCTCGCTGCCTTAGCCCCGTGCCCTCCTGACAGGTGCCCGGGCCTGTCCCGCAGGCGCCGACCTGGGCCGCTCTGGGGTCTGCAGAAAGAGCCCCGCCCCTGGAGGGCGCTGCCCAGGGGTCGCTGTGGGGTCACAGGTGATATGGAGTCAGCACGGGGGTCCTCGCAGCTCTTCGTGTCTGCAGGGCCCGGGCCCAGTGCCCTCAGCCGCCTTAGCGACACGTCCGTGATTTGCCGTCTGAACACGGCGGCGGCAGGTCGGATCGGGTGGGAGCAGTGCTTCTGGATTAGACCCGTGGTCGGCAAACCGCGGCTTACAAGCCACCTGCGGCTTTCAGGCCCCTTGAGTGTTCTAAGGCCACTTAGACCCGCCCAGGCCGAAAACCGACGTCTGCGCACGGGCCACGACGTCTCCATCGCGCTGTCCATGCGCGCCCGCACGTGGTGTTTCGTGGAAGAGCCACGCTCCAGGGGCCAAAGCGCCGCCTGTGGCTCGTGAGCTGCGGTTTGCCCACCACCGGCTTAGACTCCAGGACGAGAGGAGTGAGACCAGGGGTGAGACAGCAGCAGCCCCCTGGCCTCCTGTCCCCGGCCTGGTCTCCTGGCTGCGTGAGAACAGTTAGGACACTGAGTCAGGTGAGCGAAGCGGGCCCTGCCCTAGACCCGGCTTAGCGAGGAGAGAGTGAGGAAGGAGGGGGGGGGGGGCCACAGGGGGACACAGAGAGCCGAGTGGAGGGAGGAGAGGGAAACTCTGCAGTGAGCTCTCGGCAGCTAGCCTCCCGCAGAGAAAGAACACACGTGAGAAGTAGCTCCCATCACAGGCCTCAAGCTCGGCGGCGTTTGCCTCTGTCCCCCCAAGGCCCGCCCCGCCGCAGCCCAGGCCGCACGCCTTCCGCTGCGCACAGCAGTGAGCTCCAGGGACTGCTTGCCGCCAGGGGTTAGGCCCCAGAGTCCCCGGAGCTCAGACCTGTGAGCATCTGGAAGCCTGTGTGGACGGTGCAAAAGGAGGGGGGTTCCTTTTAAAAGGCAGAGGATCCCTGACCAGTGTGGCTCAGTGGATGGAGTGTCGGCCTGCAGACCAAAGGGTCCCAGGTTCGATTCCGGTCAAGGGCATGTACCTTGGTTGCGGGCACATCCCCAGTAAGGGGTGTGCAGGAGGCAGCTGATCGATGTTTCTCTCTCATCGATGTTTCTAACTCTCTATCCCTCTCCCTTCCTCTCTGTAAAAAAAAAAAATCAACAATATATATTTTAAAAAATAAAAGGTGGAGGAGTGGAGGAAGCAGGAGGCAGGGCTGGGGACCCAGTGGGTGGAGGGGGGCTGTCCAGGAGACTGGGAGCGGGGCTGGAAAAGCCGCTGGAAACTGACTGGGGACCGTCTCAGAGGGAGGCAGACGGGGTGGGCGCCGAGATGAGTTCCCTTCTTGCCTCTGCCCCTCGCTCACCACATGTTCCTGGGGGTCCTTCCACCGCCTGGGGGCAGGGGGCAGCGTAGACCGCGAGTGCCCGCCGGGAAGCCTCGGTCCTCTGGCGGTGACCTCGTGCGGCGCGCTGGTCTTATAGGTCTGGGTCCATGACCACCTCATGGTTCGAACATCACGTGAGCTAGTTGACTTGTGTTTGGGAACCACGTGCTTTCACATCTGTTTTTTTTTTTTAATCTTTATTGTTGAAAGTATTACCTATGTCCCCTTCTTCCCCCTATGAGCCCCCTCTAACCCACCCCAGACCCCCACCCCAGGCTTCCACCACCCTATTGTCTGTGTCTTTGGTTGATCACATCCCACCCACACCCACCCCCGTCTTCCCTCTGAGGTTCAACAGCCTGCTCCCTGTTTCCATGTCTCTGGATGTATTTTGTTCGTCGGTTTATGTTGTTCATTGGATCTCGCAGGAGTGAGACCGTGTGGTACTTGTCTTTAGGAGAGTCGTCATCACCCTGGATGCTCAGGGAGGGAGAGGACGAAGGACTGAAAGCTCTGGGCCTGGGGAGCTGGGGTTCTGTGCCCCAGGGAACACGCCCTCCTGTGGGGCCACGCTGCCCACAGTGAGGCATCACGAGTGGGTGACCGGGGGCTGTTTCTCCTCTGTTGTCCCGGCATTTTTTGTTGGATTCATTTCCTGTCATCAGTTGGGCCACCTGTTCCCAGAACAAGAACATGGAAAGCAAAGTTAAGATCTGTAAACAGCCCAGGTGCCCATGAGCAGAAGAGTGGTACATTGACACCATGGAATACTATGCAGCTATAAAAAAGAAGGATCTCTTATCCTTTGAGACAGCGTAGAGGGACCTGGAGAGTATCGCGCTAAGTGAAATAAGCCAGTCAGAGAAAGACAAGCATCACGTGATGTCACTCATCTGTGGAACCCAATGAACAAAATAAACTGATGCACAAAATAGATCCAGAGTCATGGAAGCTTGGAAGAGACTGAGAAATCTCAGAGGGAAGGTGGGGGTAATGGTGGGTGGGACATAATCAACTCATGGACACAGACAGTAGGGGGATGGAGGCCTGGGATGGGAGGTGGGGGTGGGCTAGAAGGGGTCCATGGGGGATAAGGGGGGACATATGTAATACTTTCAATAATAGGACTGCCTTAAAATCACTACCAACACCCCATGTGTTCATTATCCTCACCACAGAAATAATATATATATATATATATATACACACACACACACACACACACACACACATGCACTGAGTAGCCAGATTATTATGATCTCTGAACACATAATAATCTGGTCACTCAGTGTATATCCTATATAATAAAAGACTAATATGCAAATTGTCCCCTCGACCAGGAGTTCAACCAGCAGGCAGGCCGGCCAACCACCCACCCATGTCCCCTCCCCCTGGGCAGGCTAGCCAGATCCTACCCATGCACAAATTCATGCACCGGGCCTCTAACACACACACACACACACACACACACACACACACACCCTATCTAATAAAAGAATAATATGCAAATTTGACCATACCTTTGTCACACCCACAAGTCACGCCCATAGCCACGCCCACAGGCCAATCAGGAGCAGATTATGCAAATAAACCCCAACCAAGATGGCTGCCACCACTGAGAGCAGGAGGAAGGCTTGGGTTTCTCCAGCAACAGAGGAAGCCAAGCCTTCTGCCTGCCAGGCCTCCACTCAATGTTACAAACTTTCAGTTATAAAAGATACAGAAATGGGGGCAGCCACTGAGCTTGAGAGAACAAAGCTTGGGGTTCCCTGGAAACAGAGGAAGTCAAGCTTTCAGTCTGCCGTTGCAGGCCTAGGCCTCCACTCTAGGCTACAAACTTTCAAACAGAAATGGCTGCCGACCAGGAGTGAACAGAAGGCTTGGCTCCGCTCCGGGATACAAAGTTTCAATTGTAGACATAAATTAATCCCAGATCCCAGGGCCTCCACTTGGGTCATCGGGGGGGGGGGGGGGGCGCGTGGCTGGCCTGCAAACCTCCACAGGCCCCTCACCCAGGCCACCCCTCACCCCAAAGGAACCCCCACCCTGATCTGGGATGCTCTTCAGGGCAAACCAGCTGGCCCTACCCATGCACCAGGCCTCTATCCTATCTATTGAAAGAGTAATTTGCAGATTGATCATCACTCCAACACACAAGAGGGCTGCCCCCATGTGGTCAAAGATCCTGCTCCCATGTGGACACAAGATGGCCACCACAAGGGAGGGCCTTTGGGAGGTTCCACATGCCAGCAGGGGAGGCAGATGGGAGGGACAAGGCCTGCAAGGGAGGGCAGTTGGGAGCGATCAAGCCTGCAGGGGAGGGCAGTTAGGGGTGACCAGACAGGCAGAGGAGGAAAGTTGGGGGCAAACAGGCTGGCATGGGAGCAGTTAGACATCAATTAGGCTGGCAGGGTAGTTGTTAGTGGGTGATCAGGCTGGCAGGCAGAAGCAGTTAGGGGCAATCAGGGAGGCAGGCAGGTGAGCAGTTTAAAGCCAGCAGTCCTGGATTGTGAGAAGGATGTCCAACTGCCCATTTAGGCCCTATCCTGTTGGGCATCCCTCAAAGGTTCCCAGATTAGAGAGGGTGCAGGCTGGGCTAAGGGACATTCCCCGCTTCCCCGTGCACGAATTTCGTGCACCGGGCCTTTAGTATGTGTGTATGTGTGTGAGTGTGTGTGTGTGTGTGTGTATACATACATGCACACACACACACACACACACACACACACTGAGTGGCCAGATTATTATGCATTCAAAGATCATAATAATCTGGCTACTCGGTGTACATATCAGCTTTAGTTTCTAAAATGAGCCTAATGCAGTTTAGCGGTTTCTCTCCGGGGATCTGATGTCAAATGTGATGGTTTTCAGCTCCCAGAGAGAAATGGGGAATAGCCAAAAACCAGTAACAGTATCTGTCAGATGTTTTGGGGAGATTCGTGTCAGAAAAGATGAGGAGGGGAAGCATAAGAGAAGCAGGGCTTAGGCTAATTCTGCTGAATTTTAGAAATAGAGAAAACTCTTATTTCTGTACTATAGATCACCAGAAGCCGCCCTGAACGGAATTATTTCTTTCTGTTCCCCTGTTTTCTGTTAAACCAGTGGCGAAGAGTAGACGCAAAAATGCTTCCTTCCTCTCAGGAAGGGTGGGTCTGTCTTGCGCGGAGCGGGGCCTTGGAATACTGCCTGGTGTATTAACGCAGCTGCTCCTTCCATCCCTCGAGGTCTCTGTCCCCCAGTCCGTCACATGTTGTCCCTCTCACAGAGGGTGCCTGGGGCGACCTGAGACACCGCTGGAGCCTGCAATGCTGTGCAGGGAAGTCAGGACACATGTCAACTTTTTATTTTCTATTCTTGAAAACCCGTCATGAAACTTGCCGCTGAAAGGTAGTGAGGGGCTGGCGGGCGATGAAATAACAGCCTGGACTGGGGGGGCACGGCCTTGGGCAGCCAGGGGATCGGCTTTCTGTTAGATCCCACTTTCGTTCTCTGCCATGTCTCTGAAGCCGCCCAGTCCCATAGTCGGCAAACAGCAGCTCGAGAGCCACATGCGGCTCTTTAGCCCCTTGAGTGTGGCTCTTTCACAAAATACCACGGCCTGGGCGAGTCTATTTTGAAGAAGTGGCATTAGAAGAAGTTTAAGTTTAAAAAATTTGGCTCTCAAAAGAAATTTCAATTGTTGTGCTGTTGATATTTGGCTCTGTTAACTAATGAGTTTGCCGGCCACTGGCCTAGTCTAAGCTAACAGGAAAGAGAATTGCAACATGTTCATTTACCAGTGGCATTCCCAGACCGCTTATTGAAGGAGGAAGTTAGAGGTTATAAAAAAATACACACACACACACACACACACACACAAATACATAGTATTACAGCTATTCTGATTTTCACATTTTCTCCTGTCTTTGCGTAGATCCCAGGTTCCATTGCAGAGAGTTTGCAGCGGTAGTAAATAAGCAATTTCGGGAAAACCTGTGTGCTGTATTTTTAGCTCACAGGAAGTGTAGCGTTCTGGCTTTGTTTTCTTCTTTATTGAGAAAGGCAGAGTAGGCTTGGGTGGTTTTCATGCCTTCATTCTACCCAGCAGTCTCATCTTAATGGATTGCAACAAAGGAGCAGCATCGACAAAACAGATTGCAGTTTGGTGTCCAGTTATTTCTTCTTTTCACGTAATTTTTCTTCCGGCCATTGTGTCTTCGATTAGCAGACTCCCATGAATTTTGAACTTGCTCTGGACACGATGTAGGGAAACCATAAGCATGGCATCAGCACTGGTAGAAGATGTGCACCACAGTTATTTCAAGGAATGTAGCTCCCCTGGTATAAAAAATAATAATAATAAATAATTGTTTAAGTCTGATTCTCATCTGCTTCAGTGGGTTGAGCACCATCCAATGCACTAAGGGGTCAGTGGTTCGATTCTCGGTCAGGGCACATGACTGGGTTGTAGGCTTGGTCCCCAGGAGGGGCATGCAGGAGGCAGCCAATCGATGTTTCTCTCTTCATCTCTCTTCCTCTCTCTCTCTAAAAATCAATAAATATTTGAAGAAGTCTGATGCTCAGAGTAGGAAATGATGGCCGAAGCATGAGCTTTATCTACTCTAATAAAAAAAAGATGCAAATTGACCGTACCTTTGCAACACCCACCAGCCAATCGGGAGTGAGTATGCAAATTAACCCAGCAATGGTGGCAGGTTAATTTGCATACAGGCACCAAGTGTCTGGGGGCAGGGCGGAACGTTTGTGTTGTTGTCATGGTGTCGACTCAAGCGTTCCACACCACTCCAGGCCTCTGAGCAGCGTGGGAAGGTGGAAGGGAAACTCTGGGCCTGATGGGAAAGGTGGTTCCAGCCAGAGCAAAAGGTGGTGCCAGCAGCCAGGGGAAGGAAGGCCTATTCTTGCATGAATCTTCATGCATCAGGCCTCTAGTTTTGAAATAATTATGGACTTAGAGAAGTGACAGGAAGTGACCCAGGGTTCCCACCTGCCCCTCAAGATGGCTCTCCCAGTGCCCACATCTCACAGAGACATCAGGCATCCATCAAAACCGGGATGTTGACATCGCGACCGTGCAGTCAACCAAAGAGCAGACCTCTCACAAAGCCACCCGTTTTGTTAGGGTTTGGCTGGTGACTGAGACTGTGAAAGAATTCACAACTGAATGAAGAGATGCGGAGAGGAAGTTTGTTTTCCTTTCCGAGAGAGGAACAGGCCAGTGTATTGCTAGTCAATGCAGGGCAGGGGATAAAGGGCCTACTTTCTCTTTTAAGCAGAGGCTGTTGCTAAGCAACAATGAAGGGAGGGGAATTCTGTTGAAGTTGAGCATATACCAGGGGCGGCTGTCTTGAAAAGTTACAGAGTGTTTGCTTTCCAAGAGACAGTCCGACAGATGTCCTAGGGTGATGTCTTATTAGTATTTTTCCCAAGCCTGTAAAACATGCTTAGAGCAAAACTTATGAAGAGTTCAAAAGAGGCTTGTTTGAAGGGGAGGAGGGAAGGGAATTTTCTACTAACTAGAGACTTCTTCATGGGAATTATCCCTGAGTTCTGAAAACAGCAGGGAGGAGGGGGGTGCAAGAACGTAGCCTGGAGAATAGCTTATCTTGACCCACAGTTTGCACAGAGGGGCTTTTTGAACCAGAGGAGCTAACAATCTTGGGGTTTAATTGCCAGGGGCCCCTTATAAATTGATGGAAGGCCACAGCAAAAAAAAAAAGAAAGGCCTGTTTCCTGTCCTTCCAAGTTTTCTGCCGAAGCCCTGTTTCTGTGGGAGCAGCTAACCCACAATCCAGCATTGTGAGCAGCATTCATTTCTCCTCCCTGCCCTGTGAGCCCTGACACTTCCTTAGTCTTCCCCTGCCTTTGGTTGGACTCCTTTGAAGATGCTGGTCCATTAGGCTATGGGATCTTACTCAGCTGTCAGATGTGTTCTCAATTACTCTGATTCTAGGCACCATTGGCAAAAAAATGCCGGAAGAACACCGTGCCCCCCTCACCACACCACATCCGAGGCTTCAGGGGACCAGTCTGCCTGCCCCTGTCACAGCTGCCTTGGTTGCCTAGTTACAAGGGAGTTGGCTCCATCTCTGGCTGCCAAGTGCCTGTTTCCACACCACCACCCTCGCCTTGGCTTTAGACAAGAGATGCATGTTTCGTCTTAACATGCTAAATATTGTAAGCCCCTTGCACTTTTATGCCTCAGTTTCCCTGCCTAAACATTGCTGTCATGGAACCCGACCCTCATCGGGGTGGAGGATGAATACGCCGTCCCCCAAAGCTTCTCGGCTAGAAGCCACTTTGTAGCTGGAAGTGATCGCACTGTGGCATTTTCAGTGAGAACATAAATGGAACGGTCACAAGGAGATGGCAAGCCTGTGTTCATTTCACACCCAGAGCGACAGGGCCATCTGCTTTGCGCATTCCAGGCCGGGCCTGAAATCTGGATCTCTCCAAACCAGCTAGCATTTGCCCGACTCGCCCTGAATCGGCCTCGCTAAAAAAAGACCTCGATGTCGCATGTGCCTCTTTCAGCTGCTGAACTAACTAGATGGATAATGGCTCATCGGTGATGAGGGCAATAGGGAACTTTTTCTAAACTGTCACACGGACCATTTCTGCCTTTTCTGCAGGTGGACGGGAGGCTGTGACCGCCAGCCCTGTGTCGTCATTTCATACAGCCGGGGGTGGGGGAGGGCCTCAGCGTGATGCCCCCAGACTCTATTGATTGTGAGAGAGACTTCTGATAAGACAGCCCGTGTGAAGATTGGTTTATCGTGCCAACCGTTTTATATGCATTAGCTCATGCCCTTCATAAACTCCCAAAGGAGAGGTGGCAACAGCTCCAGTGTATGCACAAAAAATTGGAGCATCAAAAAGAACGGTTCTGCCCTAGCCAGTTGGCTCAGGGGATAGTGTCAGCCTGCAGACTGAAAGGTCCCGGGTTTAAATCAGGTCAAGGGCATATGCCCTGGGGGCATGCGAGAGTCAGCCATTCGATGATTCTCATCATTGATGTTTCTATCTTTCTCTCTCCTTCTTCCTTCCTCTCTGAAATCAACATCCCATTAATAAACATCCTATTAATTTGCTAGTATGCAAATGGACCAAACGGTGAATCGACCAGTCACTATGATGCACACTGACCACCAGGGGGCAGATGCTCAATGCGGGAGCTACCCCTTGGTGGTCAGTGTGCTCCCACAGGGGGAGTGCTGCTCAGCCAGAAGCTGGGCTCACAGCCAGTGAGCGTGGCGGTGGCAGGAGCCTCTCCCACCCCTGCAGGAGCGCCAAGACTGGCCCTTTGCCAACTTAGGCCTGCTCCCCACGGAGAGTCAGTAGGACATTCCCCCGAGGGCTCCCGGACTGCAAGAGGACACAGGTCAGGCTGAGGGACCCTATCCATGCAGGAATTTTGTGCACCAGGCCTCTAGTATATCCTATCTAATAAAGAGGGAATATGTTAATTGACCATCACTCCATCACAAAGATGGCCGTACCCACAGCTGAGGCCAAGTTCTCATAAGGAGCCTTAACGAGCAACCAGCAGGGACCTAAGGCTATGTCCTCCCCTGCCATCATGGGACTTGACAGGGGACCTCAGGCCACACACCCCACCCCAGAACCTGTCCAGGGGACCTGAGTCTGCGCCCTCTTGCCTAGCGGGGCTTGACAGGGGACCTCAGGCCATGCCCCCCACCCAGTGGGGCTTGACAGGGGATCTCGGGCCATGATCCCCACCTGGCAGGGCTTGATGGAGGACCTCAAGGCTCACCCCCTGCCCTGATCTAGGCTGGGGGACCTCAGGCCACGTGCCCCATCCTGGTACCAGGCCAGGAGACCTGAGGCTATGTCCCTTGCCCAGCAGGGCTTGACCAGGGTGGGACTGGCCACGTCTGGATCCAGCCCATGGAGGGGGGCTGGTCAGGTTTGGGTCTTACATGGTTTTGAGGTGCATGTTGGATGGACAGGGACTTGACTCTGGATCCCACGGAACGCCCCAGACTCTGACCACAGGAAGGTTTTCGTATACATTTTACTAATCTTTCATCTCTGACACTTCTATTATAAAGAGCAAATAGCAATATTAAATTATTTTATCTAATTAATCCCCTTTAATGTGCATGAATTCTGTGCACTGGGCCTCTAGTACTATATATAAAAGAGCTGTCTTGAAACAAGTCAGGGATTGACCTGATGTAATTAAAACGACGAGATGTGAGCTATGTTCTGTCTCCAAAGGCCACGGGCTCCTCTGGTGCAGGTTCCTGGTCGTTCCTGCCCAGCCCCTCTGTGTCTCTGTGATTGGCTCCCCGGAGGGATAACTGAGCCCCATGAGGGTAGACTGTGTTTGCCTCACTCATTGCTGAGTCGTGTGTCATCAGTGACTGGAATTCAGGTCGCACTCTGTGAGTGAAGGATGGATTATGGAAGGTGCCCCGCCCCTGCATTTTCATGGCCACCACAGCTGGTGCACTTCTGTCCAAGGCCTCGTTTCTGCTCCGGAGGAAGTGGACCCCAACACGGAGGCCCGAAGACACCTGCCTCGGCTGCCCGAGCTCGGCAAGCCACGCCATGATGAATAGACTCGTGGCTTCACTCCCCGCCGCACGCATCCAAGCGGATTCTCCCAGGCGTGCGGCTCTTGCCACTTTAAATCCGACCCCTAATATATTAGGCATCCGAGTGTGTTGTGCTTACCTTTAGCTCTTCTTTAGGTTGGGCGATTAAAAAGTGCCTGTTGCTGCCTCGATGTGCACCACGCTTCATTAAGCGGTGATTTATGGGGGAGCTCAGCGGAACTGGCACACGGCAGCTCGCCAGTGGGCAGCAGGACACGGACGTGACTGCGTTGCTAAACCTCCTCTCCTGCTCCGGTGGGGGAGACGATGTGGTTTGCAAAATCTCCCTCCCCATAGCTGGAAACGGGACCAAAACTGCAGTCCCTGAGCCATGGCCTTGCTCCCGCATCCTCTCCGTCTGCCTCCTGTGCTGCTCAGGACAGAATCTGGGGCTGGGTGGGGGGGTCCCAGGGTCCACCTTTGGGGCAATGTGCTTCCTGCAGCCACCTGTCTCCTGAAGCCGCTGTCCCTTCCCAAGCTCCCCAACGCCATCCCTGCTCGGCTGCTTCTAGCGGAATCCAGTCACACACAGTGTCCCTTACACGCCTTCCAGCAGCCCCTCACCATCACGGTCCCTTTGCTGAACAGGAAAGTAAGGCAAACCGAGGTCAAATGACTCGCCCAAGGCCAACAGCTAAAGGGCGGAGGTGGGATTTAAACCAGCTGGTTTCCAACCACCAGAGGGAAGGCAGGGACATTTTTGTTTTCCTTGAAAACCATATGTTGCTGTCCTGTCTACTTGACACGCTACTTGGAGAAGATCAGGGACGCCCTGGGGCTAGCTAGGCAGGGAAGGGGATCCCCCTCAATTAGCATTGGTTTCCCAGGCCTGGGAAGGAGGGGGTGCCCACTTTCTCCCTTCTCCAGCTGTGAATGGCTTTGTTCTTGTTTTCCCTGTAATCTGGGGGTGACATTCTGCAGAAAGGATGGGGTCTCTGAGAAATGGCTATACAAGAGGAAACCCCGTGTATTTGTTCATACAGCAGTTGCGTGTGATGCTAATGAGCCTGCGCCGTGCCTGTTTTGGGGGGGATTTCCATAAATGCTTACATGTCTGTGCTCAGCGGCCACACTGTCGGGGTTCATCGGGGGGCTGATGGCAATATCTCACATCTTAACGACCACTTACTGCCCCTCCACGGGAGGAGGGGGGGCGTCGGGGCCCTAAAGGGGTCTCTCGGTGTAAACGCTCTTGACAGGGACGCTAACTTGAACAGTCAGGAGTCTTCTCTGCCCAGCTGAGTCGCCGTGCCCTTGTGGCCACAGCCCTTGACCTTGGATCTAAATTCTGCATCTTCCCATTTGAATAATGGGCATTCAGGACCTATCTGTGGACGCACTGAGCGCTGAGATTTGACGGCATGCCATCTTCCATCAGGATGACTGACAGGCTGCTTTCAGAGACAGAGTTTCTCTCCTCCTGCTTTCAGTTCTGCTCACAGCTCCCCACAGCCCTGACCGGCAGCCCCCCTCCAGTGCATCGCGGGGTTAGAAAATGCTCACTCCCCCGTCCGGCACGGAGCTGGGGGCTATCCCTTTTCAACCTCCACCTGGAGGAACGGCTGCACCCTAAACAGACCCAGAGAGAAAGTGGTGTTCTCCTTGTCCTTACAGGGAGAGGGCCAGAGCGTACCCCAGTCGCGTGCCCCGCGGGAAGCTCGGCATGGGCGCCAGGGATGTGCCAGCCCTGACGGGGCCTCCTCTCCACCCCCGTGCTGTCCTCCGCATGGTGAACACTGCCCTTCCCGCTCCTTGGCACCCGGCGTCCCTTCAGCAGAGGGCTGGAAAGCAGAGAGCAGACACCCTCAGACTTCATCCCACTTTAAAAGACACGGTGTTGCCGAAAGCGGTTTTGCTCAGTGGATAGAGCATCAGCCTACAGACTGAAAGGTCCCAGGTTCAATTCCGGTCAAGGCCATGTACCTTGGTTGCAGGCATATCCCCAGTAAAGGGTGTGCAGGAAGCAGCTGATCAATGTTTCTCTCTCATCGATGTTTCTTACTTTCTATCCCTCTCCCTTCCTCTGTGTAAAAAAAATCAATAAAATATATTTTAAAAAATAAAGACAGTGTTTTCAAGAAGTCACCAGTTCCATCCCCAGCAGGTCTCATGCCACGGTTACAGGCTCGGTCCCCAGTAAGGGGCGTGCAGGAGGCAGCTGATGGATGATGTTTCTCATCAGTGTTTCTCTGTCATCAATGTTTCTCTCTCGTTCTCCCTTCCCTTGGCTCTCTATAAATCAATGAAAATCTTTTTAAGAAGACACAGTGTTTTGTTCACATTCCTGTCAAAAGTTGCACAGGAAACCAGGCAACTTTAAAAATATGAAGACAGCCACATGGTCACAGATTCTGCTCATCTCGGGCCAGTCATCCATTCCAGTGGAGGCCCCGTCAACCAATCAAGAGAAGGCTGAGCCTGGCAGGTGTGGCTCAGTGACTGAGTGCCCGCCTATGAACCGGAGGTCACAGTTCGATTCCCAGTCAGGGCACCTGCCTGGATTGCTGGCTCGATCCCCAGCGTGCAGGAGGCAGCCCCTCAATGATCCTCTCTCATCATCGATGTTTCCATCTCTTTTTTCTGTCTCCCTTCCTCTCTGAAATCAATAAAAAAACATTTTTTTTAAAGAGGAGGTAGAGACTTGGAAGGGCAGCAGTGGAAGAATTAGAAAAGAGCATGAAGAGCAAAGACGTATCATCAGAGACCAAGGCCAAGACCATGCACACCCTCCTGTTCCCAATCACTATGTACGGATGTGAGGCTTGGGCAGTGAACTAGGCTGACAGAGAACAATGGATTCATGTTGGAAGAGGGCTCCACGGATGCCAGGGACCAGAGGTCGGCAAACTCATCAGCCAACAGAGCCAAACATCAACAGGACAACGATTGACATTTCTTTCGAGAGCCAAATTTTTTAACTTAAACTTCTTCTAATGCCACTTCAAAATAGACTCGCCCAGGCCGTGGTATTTTGTAGAAGAGCCACATTCAGGGGGCCAAAGAGCCGCGTGTGGCTTGTGAGCCGCAGTTTGCTGACCACTGCCATGGACCATCAGGAAGACAGGCAAGTGGGTCCCAGAGCCGGTGAAGCCTGACCCTCCGGGAGGCAGAACTGACGGCGCTGACGCTGTCCGACTTCGAGCGCATCACGGAGGCAGCTCCTGGAAAAGACAGCGATGCCCGAACAACAGGGGGCAGCAGGACAGGAGCAAGACCAGCCTGGACAGACTGACACCACGACAGGGGCCATAGGCGGGAGCCTGGCCGGGCTGTGAAGACGGGACATGGAAGACATCGCTCATTTATAGGGTCGCCAGGAGTTGGGGCCAACTCAACAGGCCATAATACGGTCATGGGGAAAGGAGCCCAGGGCCGGAGGTACAAGGACATCGATCTGAATGTGGGCTCTGTTGATTTCTAGATGGTTGACCTTGGCCAAGCTCCATCGTCTCTCCCTGGCTCATTCCCAAGGCTCTAATGTTATAGAGGATAGTGGTGCCATACTTGAGGGTTGCCAGGGAGTTTAAATTTTAAAAAGACAAACGGAACAGCCCACAGGTAGGGCCACTGAAGATGTTCATTGATGGCATCCTTTCATCTGTGTATTAACTATTGCCTGCCTACCCTGTCCCAGGCACACTCCATGCACCTATTGAATGTCAACGCAAAAAGCAAAGATTCCATCCTTGCATCGAGTCTGAAATCTACTGGTAGAGGACAGAAGGGTTGAATGCGAGTCCTAACAATAATCTATGCCAATAAAAGGATAATATGCTAATTAGACCAGGCATCTTCCGGACATCTTCCAGACATCCTCCTGAACAAAGCCATGATGCCAGGGACTGAGTTAGAAGCAGTTAGGGGTGATGAAACTGGCAGGGGAGAGCAGTTAGGAGGTGATCAGGCCAGCAGGGGAGAGCAGTTAAGGGGGCAATCAGGTCGGCAGGCAGAGGCAGTTAGGAGTGATGAGGCTAGCAGAGGAGCAGTTGGGGGCATCAGGCTGGCAGGCAGAGGTGGTTAGAGGCAATCAGGCAGGCAGGCAGGTGAGCAGTTAGGAGCCAGCAGTCCCGGATTGTGAGGGGATGTCTGACTGCTGGTTTAGGCCCTGTTGGGGTCCTGGATTGGAAATGGTACAGGCCAGGCTGAGGGACCTCCCCGTCCAGGGCACAAATTTTGAGCACTGGGCTTCTAGTAATAACTAATATTTACTTTCAAAACTTTTATCGTTTGACCTTCACAGCACACATGGAATGCGGTCCACCTCACTCAAGAATGGCCTGTTATCATGGAAAAATGAACAACCTTGTTGTCCAAGCAATGGTGTCCCGCCCCAGCCCACATGGCCTACTCCCCCTGCATGTAATCCCTGCTTCCTTGTGTAATTTCTGCCCTTCTGCCCACTGTAAGCAGTGGCTGATGGCGGGGGGCAGAGCAGATTCTGTGGGTGACCCGCTACCCTCCCGTGCGGCTGGCAGTACTGGAATGATGGTTCAGATGATACACCCCTGTCTCTGCATAATTGGCTCAGACAGTGGCAGGCAGCCCGGACTCATCGGTGGTCCAGTGATATCAATGTTAACACACGAGGACCCAGTAAGAAGCAGCACGATCCAGTGCTTGGTGAGGTTGTGGGTCTTCAGTGTTGTGGGGCGACTTCCACGACCAGTTGCAAACGACCACGGAGGCGGTTACGTTGGTAATAAGCAGACAAGGATTTATTGAAAACTGGCCAGGACGATCGCAGGGGCACCGCTCAGAGACCTAACACCCACGGCCGCCCCGCCCCGGGTGCAGGCAGTCCTTTTAAAGGGGTCTGAACCGTAAATGTTATCGCCCTACTTTTGGCAAACAGCCCCCAAGGCCGCATCTGGGAAAGGGGTGCCAGCAGACTATGAATGACCCTGTTGCTCGCTCCTTATCTTCTAATTGTATTCTGCTAAACGTGGGAAAGTGGTCCTATCTTGCAAAAACAGGTGGTGTGGCTACACAACTGGTGCCGACCAATTACTCCTCTGGTTCTAGTCTTCAAAGGGTTTTGTTTTTTTTTCCCCTCTAGTCTTCAAGGTCTCAAGCTGGAAACTAAAGCAATCATTCTTTTGTTTTAAGCAAGCAGGGGTGAACAGTGGCCAAAGTTTCAGAACGGCAGTTTTACCCTCGATAAATGTTCTTATGACCTTATTTCATTGCAGAGGGGAGGGTTGTTAACTGAACTGTGAGGTTTCCCCTGAGACCCCCATGATTGGGAGACGGGGTGGGTGCCCAGCCAGGGCCCACAACCAGCAATAGCTGCCGTTGTACAGAGAGCTGCAGGCGTGGGTCCTGGATTTCTGGTCTCTGGGATTCACCGGTGACTGAGGCCCCTGCTCCTCTCACACACCCCTGGGAGCTCATCTCCCCTGTGATGTGTCCCTGGCCAGAAAGTCCCCCCCTTACTCCGCAGTGGCATAGAGCACACCTTTGTTATGAGTCACACGGTGAAGCCCTTGAGGACAGAGCCAGACCAGGGCCTCCCCAAGTGTCCGATGAACACGAGGTGCTCCCTAAACGTGAGGGGTGTAGACAGGGGAGGGGTGGGTGCAGGGCACAAAGGCAGCCAGTCCTGTTTATCGGAGGCCCTGTCGCAAACCCTCGGCACCCGAGGACACTGGGCTTTGTTTGTTTCAGACCGTGCTCAGAAGGTATTTTGAGCCCAGCCGGTGTGGCTCAGTGGGTGAGCCTTGACCTATGAACCAGGAGGTCATGGTTCAATTCTCCGTCAGGGGCCCATGCCCGGGTTGTGGGCTCGATCCCAGTAGGGGACTTGCAGGAAGCAGCCGATCCTTGATTCTCTTTCATCATTGCTGTTTCTATCGCTCTCTCCCTCTCCCTTCCTCTCTCTGAAATCAGTATTTAAAAAAAAAAATAGTCGGCCCCCTTCTTCGGGTTGGTTCACGTCCAATCAGAAGTCACTCTTGTCTTCCTGGGGACGCCTTGTCTCGGGTCGCCACCTGCATGGTGTCTGGCAGCACAGAAAAGGAGCGACACCCGCCCCCTGTGTGTGATGTGACCGGCTTCTGTCTTGCCTAACAGCACGTTTGCACAAGTGAATTTTATCTGCATGCGCGTCAGCATCCATTGCAGAAAATAACTGTCCGTGCCTCTCACTGCCATGTCTCCCCTTTCCCACAGATCAAAGGTTGAACGAAACTTAAAGAGAAGCAGCCACTCCATCCACTCGTTGTCGGACCTGAAACTCCTTTGACCTCGGAAACTGAAGATGAGGTTGCCATGGGAACTGCTGGTCCTACAATCATTCACGTTGTGCCTTGCAGGTAGCGTGTCGTTTTTAAACTTTCCGATTTGAAAAGCGCCAGTGTATTTCACACTAATTCAAACGCGGGCCATCGGCGCAGACAGCAACGATCAGGTGTGGAGCGCAAGCAGCGCCCGGAGAGCCTGGGCCGCCGCCGTCCCGGCCCTTTGCTGATGGGCTTTTAGTGGCTCTTTTCACGGTGTTGTAACCAAGGCCAGGCGTTGAGGTTTCGCCCGTTTACCGGGTCCTTTCAGAGCCAGCTGAGCCATTGTTGAGTTTGAAAGCTCTTATTCTGCTCGTCCCAGGGCTCAGTGCAGAAATGCTGAGCTGGGCGAGGAAAGTGTTGTCACCGTCCACGACACTTTGGACGGTGTGTGTGGGCAGCTTCATTGCCAGCCCTCCACGGCTGGGCTCCCACCCTCTCTCTTTCATTTCAGTGCGCACAGAGGCGAGCAGGAGCCAGAGAGCGTGAGACAGCGGTTTTTACCCCGTACTCACGGTCCGCTCCCAGACGGGGCTTTCAGAGTTCAAACATGCTGTCCAGGTGGCTTTCTGGGAATCCGGAAGGTGTGAGACCACCAGGGGGCATCTGTGATTCCTGCGTTGATGGGGTGTGCACCCTGCAAGGCGGGGGGTAAGGGGGGGGCGTGCTGTGTGGGTTGAGGCAGGCAGGCATCTCTGCAGGGCTGTGGAGAAGGTGTTGGGTGGACCTGCTTTGTAATTCAGAAGGCGAGTCCAGGAGGAATACCTGCAACCCATTTGCATCTTTACAACTTAAAATGAAAGGTGCTTTGGCATCACCTTTTCTCTGATTCATGCCTTCACGCAAACAGTGTCACTGAGTAACTACCCTGCGGGGAACCAGCTCCCCGATAGGAACTGGGACTGTAACCCTGAGGAGACAGGCAGCCACCACCCGCTCCCCGTTCTGTTGGCTCGGTTCGGTGTCGTGTACATTGGCAGCTCCGTGTAGCCAATGGTTCATAATTATCACATGATCCAGGGTCCCCGTGTCCGTCCCAACCCACATGGACCCCTCACACTAAGCTCTCATCTCATGCCATTGTCTCAGGACCCCTAGGGCTGTTTGTCTTTACTCTCACGACTGTTACTATCAAGCTTTTTACTGAAGCGTGAAGGTCTTAAGAAACTCGCCCAAGATCACCCAGTCCTGTCAGTGGTAGAACAAAGAAGATTTAGACTCGATAGACGAACTCCAGAGCCCAGAGTTTTGACCGTCATGTGATAAGACGTTGTAGCCGTCTGGTTACCTGACCGTACAGTGCACAGTTGCAAATTCATTCTCAACATGGTGGTGTTCATGCTACCTATGTTTTTACATGTAAACGTTCCTTCTCCTTCCCCCACCCCTTGTCATGCCTGACCTTCAGATCTTGAACTTCTCGCCTCCGTTGACCCCTGATCCTGGATGTCTGGGCATGTAGCCCCCTCTTGTAGAGATGTTAAGCCTCTCGCCCTCTAGTGAGAATCTGAGTCTTTCCAGGAGTGAGCCCCGGGCGCTCGGCCCCACCAGCTCTTCTCGGGGTTTGCATGTACCTTGCCCGCCCCCCTCCCCCCCAATTGGATCTCCACTGAGATAATCCACTCCTCCTCCTCAGGACTCCAGGATAACCACTCCTCAAAGCACACCCCGGGGAAATAATTGCTCAGCGCTGGGTTCCAGCTGTGTATTGACTGAACCCACGGTGCTGAGGGAATAAGTAGCCAGACTTGAAGGGCAGGGAATCAGGGGGGCCGCCCCTCCCCTCACCGGTGCCGTGACCAACTCGGGGTTCCCACCGAAGAAGGCACCTGTGTCTACCTCACTCTCTTAGCTTTTGGTGGGGAATCTGCTTATGGATTTTTTTCCTTGAGTATTTTGTGTGGGAACTGCTTTCCCTGGCATTAATATTCTCTTCCCATATGCTTCCTTCACTTAGGTAGAGGCAGGCTGTAATTAATGTCTTTGTTTTCTTGCTATTTGTCTCGATTCACCTCATTTACATAGTGCTGGGCACTCTGAATTCTGAACAGATTTCTCGACCCTCTTTGTCTTCTTTGTCTACACCTCCTCCGGCGCCCATGTCTCCATGTCTCGGTGAGATTTTTACAAGGGAAATGTGTACGTTTACCATGTTTGCCATAATTAGCAGGTCTCAAGTATGCCTTTTCCTAAACAAGATCACAGATCCAAGTGTTTAAGCCAGCTCCTCCAGTATGGGAACCTCTTTCACGTCCTGCGTGGTCCAGGGTTCCGGTTCAGGGTTCGGGTTCTGGAGAAGGCCGCACATAAATGAAAAGAGACTATAAAAGCATTAAGTTGGGAAATGGGAGCAAGGCGGAAGCCCAAGAGAGGACTACTACCCGCTCTGGCTTTACCATCCCTTTTATTAAGATTAAGATTATAGAATACAACCATATCCCCCTAGCCAGGAAACTCCAATAATAGCCAATCAGTGAATTCACTTAAAACTAGCAGGTGGAGGCTGCTTCAACTACCAAAATCTAATGATTAGCTCTGACCCTTTAGAGCAATTAAGGTTGAGGAGCCCTCCGGACTCCCTGTCCACGCCTCTCTGATAGTGAGACAATGATCGGTTTCCAGCACTCTGTGGGCAGCCTGCTGGTGGTGTCGGGGCCTTGGTTGTTGGTTCACAGTAGGATGGAAGGCTCTTCCCTGTTGACAAATCCGAGACAAAGCCTCAGATAATAATTGAAAATAAAGACCTTATTCTCCTCCTGAATCAGTTTGAACCAGGGATCACAAACTCTACACGGAAGCTAACGAATGAGAGGAGCATTCCTTCTTTTCCCTTACTTATTATATTTTTATCCTTTAATGACAGTTGGCACTCCATGTTATATTAATTTCAGATAGATGACATAGCAATTAGGCATTTTATATACTGGGAAGTGATCCCCTTAATAAGCCTAGTACACAGTTGGCACCATACCTTGTTATTACAATACTAGAGGCCCATGCATGAAATTCGTGCATCGGGGGAGGGGGGGATTGGGGTGTCCCTCAGCCCAGCCTGCACCCTCTCCAATTTGGGACCCCTCGAGGGATGTCCCACTGGCCACTTAGGCCCGATTCCACTGTCCTAAACATCCCTCTCACAATCCAGGACTGCTGGCTCCTAACTGCTTGCCTGCCCGCCACTTCTTCAACATGGACTCGCCCGGGCCGTGGTATTTTGTGGAAGAGCCACACTCAAGGGGCCAAAGAGCCGCGTGTGGCTCGCGAGCCGTAATTTGCCGACCACGGAGCTAAGGTGAGCAGCATGCTCGCCTGGCCTTGTGCTGACCTGATGCTTCCTGGGAGCAGGCGGCGTGCCCGTCAGGAGGGGAGTGGATAAAAAAGCTGTGGGACATCTCCACCGGACTACTATTTAGTCTTGGATACGGGGGCTGATCAGTGTCCGGGAGAGATTTGTTTCTTCTGGAGAGGAGTGTGAGCAGTGGTCAGCAAACTCATTAGTCAGCAGAGCCTAATATCAACAGTGCAATGATTGAAATTTCTTTGGAGAGCCAAATTTTTTAAATTTCAACTTCTTCTAACGCCACGTCTTCAAAATAGACTCGCCCAGGCTGTGGTATTTTGTGGAAGAGCCACACTCAAGGGGCCAAGGAGCCGCATGTGGCTCGTGCGCCGCACTTTGCCAACCACGGAATAAGAGCTCTGGGTTCCTCTTTAAATGTTACACATCACTCCTTCGTGCATTAATATTCATTTGATAGCAATTTACTGAGCACCTACTATTCTCCAGGAAACGCCAAGATGTTTGTCATTCAGTCCACAGGTTTAAGGAGCTGGAGACCTTGAGGGCAAAAACCATTTGCCTCACATTGGAGTGCCCTGTGTGACCTCCGAGGGGACCCAGGGCATCTGGGGCTCTTTTCTGAGGGCCTAGGCGCTCTACCCTCAGGAGTGCCGCCATGGCAGGCCCACACTGGACCCGGCCGGGGGCTGGCTGAGATTCGTTTCCCTTACCATTGTGCCATTCCGGGGAGGAAACCCAGTTACACTGTGTGGGTGGGGTCTCCCCAAGTTACCTTATAGCCAGAGTGCAGCGACCTCGCTTTCTCTCAAGGAGCCCTCCTTCCTGGAGCCCAACACTGCCCTCCCTGTGGGATGGCACCGTGCCCTCTGCCCACCCTCAGAATTGCATCATCTCCCCCTCCCTCTCCAGGCATCCTCCCCTCCCTCCTGCTTTCTCGGTCTAATTATATCTCAGCTTAAAATACAGACCCAAAGCGAAGGAAATTGTCTCTAAACACTCCCTCGGACTCCAACTGTCCGCCCCCTCGGAGGTGCGATGAGTAGAGTTTAATTTATTTGTTTAAAACTCGGGCTGGTGTATTTATAGATTCCGAGGGGCAGGCAGGTGGGCTGTGTTCTCTCCCTGCCTCTCTGAGAGGCGAGAGTACCACTCGCTAGCGGGATCGAGTCCGCAGAATAAAATACCTCCCTGCCCCCAGCCCGGGAACTGTGATGATTCAGGGGCTAAAACCCAAGCAGAACAACTCACCTCGGAGTAAAGGAACAAAGAGTAAAGACACAGCACTGTTTGTCTGGGCCAACAGGTTTGGCCAGAATTCCACCAGCTTTCTCTGCAGAATTTTACACACAAGCTCCAACTCCCCATCCCTGGCAACCATGCCTGTGCCAGTGATCTCTGCAAAGTATAAATTGTCGAGTGAAAATGAGTCACTCCCCGCCACCGCCCAGCCCCCCAGTGTCCTGTTTTCCCTCCGTGGAGTTCCTGGACACCCTCTCTGGGAAGGCTCTTCCCCCTAGTCATGCGACATTTGCACAAAATCGTGGCTTTAAGGAAGTCTGTGCTCTGGTGGAAACAGATTAGAAGCCTGTGCTGAGACGTCAGGACCCCCGTGCCCTGCTCGCCCTGCCCGCTGCTATAAAGAGGGGGCGAGCGGAGCGGCCGGCTGCTGTTCCTTCGCAGTGGTTCAGATCGCCTCTCATTGGCACTGGCCTCCGACGCAGTAAGTCAACAGAAGAGTGCATCAGTTCAGCCCGGTCAGAGCGGCTTGGGGAGCTGAGCATCCTCTTTGCACCAAAGGGTTGCCAGTTTCATCCCCAGTCAGGCACCCGCCTGTGTTGTGGGCTCGATCCCTGGTTGGGGTACATGGAGAGGGCAACCAATTGATGTTTCTCTCACATCAATGTCTCTCTCTCTCTCTCTCTCTCTCTCTCTCTCTCTCCGTGTGTGTGTGTGTGTGTGTATGTGTGTGTGTGTGTGTGTGTGTGTGTGTGTGTGTCTTACCTAATAATAGACAAACATGTAAATTGACCGTACCTCCACTATGCCCACAGCCAATCAGGAGGGAATATACAAATTAGAAGGCCAAAGATAGCAGCAGATTGGCCAGGCGGGTCAGCATGCCTGCTATGAGAGGGATGGCGGGGAGGGAAGGAATCTGCAGGAGCAGAGTACTGCTCAAAAACAAGGAGACCAAGATGGCAGACCCCTCCCGGAGTCTGCAGTAAAGACAAGATGGCAGACCCCTCCCAGAGTCTGCAGTAAAGACAAGATGGCAGACCCCTCCCAGAGTCTGCAGTAAAGACAAGATGGCAGACCCCTCCTGGAGTCTGCAGTAAAGACAAGATGACAGACTCCAGTCTGGGTCTGCAGCAAAGACGAAGACAGCAGACTCTGGCCGGAGCGAAGGCCTGGGTCCCAGGTGCCAGAGGAAAAGCAGTGCTGGAAGACAAGGAAGGAAGGTCTATTGCACGAATCTCTTCATACAACAGGCCTCTAGTCTAGATATAATGTTCCTTCCCCTTCCTCTCTCTAAGGCATGTCCCGGGGTGAGAATTTTAAATGAAAGGAAATAGATATGTGTTTTATTCAGTGACTTGAAATCACTGTGGAAGAAGAAATTGTGACTGAGTGGTAATGGATGTTCAGTGTCGACCAGTTTGTAACATGTTCACAGGGCAAATCGCTATGCTGAATACTAAACTAGCATGAAGTTACATGTCCATTGTGTCTCAGCGAAGCTGGGCAGAAACCAAAGGCTATAACATCAAAAAGTTAAAAATATAAATAAATACACAAGCAAAGAATCTGCTCTTGAATTCGGGTCGTTAGCTCTTTGCATGTTAATATAATAGGTACCCGGGGCGTCTAGGATTCTGTTGACCTGCCGCTTTCTGGATTTGTAACTTTAACTACACCGTTCTCATGGAGCACCCGGGATTCTGCAAACGTGAAATAACGGAACAAAGCCAAGGCCATGGGCTTCCTAGGCCAGTGTTATCCCAAATTCAGTCACTGATTTGGTCCAATTTCTACACTCCTTGTCTTATTATTTACTTCAAATTTTTATCATCTCCTTTCTTGCGTTTGTTTACCTAAAGGACCGTTATCACAGCAATGCCACTTGCTATAAATTAAGAATAACTTTAAATTAAATATCATAGCGACCAAAGGTTGATGCCCGGCTTGTGCTCAGGTGACTGACGCTGGGTCCCGATATTTCTTCCCAAAACAAGACCCTCAGACATTAGACATGTTGGAGGCACCCAAGACCCCCTTCACCTGATCGGAAGAACCCAGGCACGTTAATTGAGAGAAGAGTGAGTTGATTCTTACGCGAGTCAGTTTGATTTAAAGTCTTGTCTCTGCACGATCTGAAAATTGCCCCGCACACCCGTGCTATGCATCCCGAATCTTGGGAAACGCTGGCAGGAAGCATCGAATCTTCCAGCCGCAAATGGACGCTGCGATCCGCCTGGTGGACTAGGGCACCTGCCTGGCACATGCAGAGGAGTCGCATTTTTACATGACCCTCTCACCTTCGTCATTTTCCCGACGTGAAGACGCTTGTTGCCGTGTTGACCCAGGTTCCGTGCACAGCGAGTGTGAATCGATTGTGGACTGAGACAGGGAGCAGGACTCTTGCCTCCGTGGTCCAATAGAATGACACGCAAAGGCTTAGAAGTAAGGACAGCATGTCCTCATGCTCAGTGTTATCTTCCTAGCTGATAACAGAGTGATATGCAAATTTACCATACCTTCACTACACCCACAAGCCATGCCCATGAGCCATGCCCACAAGCCAATCATAGTGAGAATGCAAATTAACCCAACCAAGATGGCGGTTAATTTGCATATCCGCACCACAGAAGACCCTGTAGAAGGAAGCCAAGAGCTGCAGAAAGGAGCAAAGCTTTGGAGAAGTAAGCAAGCAGGGTGGGGGGAAAGGGAGGGAGTAAGGCAGAGGAGAGAGGGGAGGGAGCAAAGCAGCAGAAATGGTAGGGAATGAGGCAGAGGAAACTAGAGGAAGGGAGGCAGCAGAGAAGGAAGCAAGGCAGTGGAGAAGGGAGCAAGGCAGTGGAGATAGGAGCGAGGCAGCGAAGATGATAGAGAGCGAGTGGAGAAGGGAGTGAGGCAGCAGAGAAGGGAGGGAGCTTTGCTCAGGCTGCAGGAAGCTCTATTCTTGCAGGAATCTTCCTGCCACAGGTCTCTAGTATATAATAAAAGCCTAATTTGCTAAGTGTCCAGTTGGCCATTCAACCAATCAAAGCATAATATGCTAATGATACATCAAGGCCACTCAACCGCTCACTATGATATGCCCTGACCACCAGGGGACATACAATCAGCCGGTCAACCAGTCACTATGACATGCAGTGACCACCAGAAAGCAGACTCTGTAACTGGTAGGTTAGCTTGCTGCTGGGGTCCGTCTGATCATGACTGAGCGAGACGGGACAGACATGCATTGGAGCCCTTCTGTGGTTCCTTCCTGGCTGACAACCTCCTGTGTCCCTTCCTGCCCCCAGTCATGCACCAGTGGGGTTCCTCAGCCTGGCCTGTACCCTCTCACAATCTGGAACACCTTGGGGGATGTCGGAGAGCCGGTTTGGGCCAGGCTGAGGGGCCCACTGGTTGCACGAATTGTTATAACGTTGATGAGATGCCAGGAACCTGACCCTCGATATTGTTAGCCCACGGGGAAGCGCTTTCTTTGTGCGGCGTATCGCTTCATCAACACGGCCCGTCGGCCCGTCGGCCCGTCGGCCTGCCTCTCCTTGTCCAGGCGTCACAGGTGCGTGACGCAGTGAAGGGGCTGGGCTCGCCGGGCACGGAGCCCGGGCAGAGGCCGCCGGGGATGCCCTGTGGTTATGAGAGTGGACCCAGAGCGCACGTGGCGGGGAGTGGATGCGGTGCTCCAACGGGCAGGGATGCCAATGCTTCCTGAGAGTCTCCCCTCGGAGTCTCATCCGTTAGGGCCCGGGTGAGGGACCTTTTAGAGCCTCATTTGTTCACAGAGCACATCACTATGATGGACACCGTAAACTAACATGGAGTTCCATGTCCTTCGTGTCTCCGTAAAGCAGGGCGGAAACCAAAGGCTATTACAAACATCAAAAAATAAAAATAAGTATACACGCAAAAAATCTGCTTTTGAATTAGGGTCTTTAGCTCTTTGGATGTCAATATAATAGGTACCCGGGGCATCTAGGATGCTGTTGACTTGAATATCATTCACTTCCTGTTAATTTCTGTTGCTATGCAAATGCTCCTAGATTTATTGAAGTTCGAGTCCCACCTGCAGTTGCCTCGGCAGGGCCAGCCCAAAGGGCGTCTCAGGCTTTACATGGCCCACGGGCCGGACGTCCCCCACCCCTGCTCGACCGCACAACCAGGGGATGGCGTGAGCATTGCCCGCATGGCGGCTGCACCCCGGGACTGGGTAGGACACACGGAGCCCTCGGGGTTCGGCCCTTTGGGGAGTTGGGGAGATGACATTGTTCTCAGAGTCCACGCTTTTTGAAGGACATGAGCAGCACCGGCCACGCCTTTCGCCACAGGTGTGATGAAAAGCCATCAATGAACACGCGTGCAGGCGCGTTCACACGGACTGCTGATACTGTCAGGGGCTTGTGATCTGGCTGCAGCGATAAGCTTCCACGTTTAAAACAGACCTCCTCACCACCCTGATTTACATAGCTCCTTGGAGAGAAGCATATTGAATTATACATAGGTCTTATTTTGATTTGCATACAAATTAATTTGCTAAACAAATTAGAGCAGGCACATTGAGCACATTTATTGAGTTTCAGCAGACTGGTGAGACGGACCTTCTCTTTATGTTTTCATTTAGGCAGAGATGGTGATGTTGACAGTCATCATCCAAGTCTTGCTCACAGACCCAGCCGTCATTGGGGGTGTTACCTGGTGGAGTAGAGCACCAGGCGCGGTCTACGGGAGATCCGTGTGTGTCCGTGTGCGTGTGCACACACAGGCTGTGTGCTTTGCTTTAGTGCACACCTTCCCTGGGAGGTGGACTCATTGCTCCGATTTTGGGGGTGAGGAGACTTCGTTAGAGAAGCTCAGGCGTTTGCTCCAAATGACTTGGCGAGGGAGGCGGGTTGGGGTGCAGCAATTTGCCTCCACAGCCATGCGTTTCATCCTGACTCAGCATGGCCTCCTCCCCTCACAGCGAGGCCATCCGGTAGGTGTGATGCCTGCACATCAACGCAGTGTGCCGAGCCTTCTGGAAGGTTGGATGTTAAGTCTGCTTGAATTTCCTGCGCGTTGGATTGCAGCCGTGTGTCTGTGGTTACACCCGTCTCGGTTCCTGCCCTTTCCCGTCCCGTCACCGGGCCGTGAGGCTGCCTGAGATCCGAGAGCGCAGCGGCCAGCCGGGAAGTGATATGGACCCACTGGGGTGCGAAGGAGGGACGGTGCCCCTGAACTTGACTGTTCTCTGAGGGCAGCAGTGACCCTCCCAAAAGGCCTCCAGAGCTTCCGAGACTCTGTGTGGGTGACGTGAATGAGAGTGCTTCCTCTTCGGCTCCTAAAGGTGCCGAGACCCGGCCCACCCGCCTCCGGAGTCCTCACACAGAGGAAGCTCAGCAAAAGCTGTGCCCCTGTGACTGCCCCGAGCGGGTCCCCGAGAGGAGGAACCAGCATCCATGGGCAGGACAGCGGGCTGAGCAGGTGCTGGGAGCAGGAAGGAGCCAGAACCCAGGAGAGCAGACTTCAACTCAAGCCCCCATCCCCGCCTCCCAATGCAGAAGCACAGGCTGCACACCTCACACACCGCACACTGTACACCCTACATACCACACACCGCACTGCATACCGCACACACCACACACACTGCACACACCACACACCGCACACCGCACATCACACACATCACACACGTTGCACACCGCACACTGTATACCGCACACTGCATTCCCCACACACCGCACACCGCACACCACACACATCACACACACTGTACACCCCCCACACCGCACACTGCATACCGCACACACCACACACACTGCACACACCACATACTTCACACACTCACACTGCTCACAGTGCTGGGCCCCAAGGGAACAGAGTGGGCAGTAGCAAGCCTGAGGTGCTGGGGGGGGGCTCCCCATGTTCGTCATCTGTCCCTTAACACAGCATGTTTGTCCCCAGCCGGCCGCAGGGGCCGGAAACGCCCGCAAAGCCCTCACACAGGAGGCAGCCCGAGGGGCCCAAGGGTGCTGCTTCCTCCCTCCCTCCCTCCCTTCTTCCCTCCCTCCCTCCCTCCCTCCCTTCCTCCCTCCCTCCCTCCCTTCTTCCCTCCCTCCCTCCCTCCCTCCCTTCCTCCCTCCCTCCCCGAATGCACTTTTCTGGACCCATCACTTCTCTCCCGGCAGCTGCTGAGATTTGTATGAGCCTCCGGTTGCCTCCAGAATTGATTTTTGCGATTCTCTCTGCCGGCCTCCCCTCCCGGGTGCGAGGAGGACACGCTCTGCATTCACAGGTGCTCCCAGCCACCGCCGGCAGGGCTCCCTCCCTCCCTCCCTCCCTCCCTCCCGGTCAGACAGGACTCTGCCCCGAGCTCTGTTTCTGCAGCCGAGTCACGGGGCGGGCCGGCCAGTGCCGTGGCAGACGTGGTCGGCGGGGACAGCTGCGCAGGGAACCGCGGAGCCTCTGCCGGGCTCGGGGTCAGGGAGGGGCCGCTGCAGAGGAGAGGGAAACATCAAAGCAGACGCGCTCCTCTCGAGGTGCCGGTGGCCGCAGATCAGAATGATCTGGAACCAATTTCAGTTCGGGGGTCCCTGTTTCCCATTGCATCAGGGTGTGCGCATGTGCGCGTGTGCGCCTGTGTGTGTGCACTGTCACATGTGCATTCGTTCGCTTAGTATTTGAAATGCAGGGGACCCAGCACTCCCGCCTGATTCCCTGTGCCTGTCGCTGTCACTCCGTGGCTCACAAGGATCGGGAAACCTGGGGGGGCTCTCACTGAAATTCCGGGAAGCCGGATCCCACAGGCACACGTGTCCCCCGGCTACGGCGACAGGTCAGTGCCAGGCGCTGACGTCCGTTCCGTGAGCTGGCGTGTTTATATGTGCGTGTGGCCCCGCGGCATTCCCGTGGCGCTGTGCCCACGTGTGCACGCGTGGGGGACAGAGACCCAGCCCCGGGGTTTTCTAGCTGAACCCGTTTGCCGAAGCTGTTACTGACGCCAACAACGGTGCCCCTTTAAGGGCGTCTTTCGGTGGGACAAGGCTGCTGTTTCCTTCTCGGGCGTTTGCTGTCATTTCTAGTTTAAGGAAAATACAGGTTCGCCTCTACCGAAGAGCACACGCTGGGTGATCGGAGGCAGCAGCGCGCGCTTTCTCTGCTCCAGCGTCGTGGTGAGAGTTCTGGGTGCACGGCCCCGTTTTTGTCTTCCCGGGGGATCAGGCGGGGGTCCCAGAGGTTCTGCGCACTAAGCACTCAGGGCCCTGGCCACGTGGCTCAGTGGCTGAGCCACATCTCAGGCACCAAGAGGTCACCTGTGCGACCCCCCGGGCAGGGCATGTGCCAGGTTGTGGGCTCCGTCCCTGCTGGAGGGGGGGCGGGAAGGGGGACAGCTGATCCATGTTTCGCTCTCACATCGTTGTTTCTCCCTCTTTCTTTAAAAAAAGAAATCAATTAAAAACATTTTTTTAATCAAATCAGTGATGGCCACCTGGTGTAAAGTAGAGAGTGTGTTGCAGATCCACATAAACAGCAGCGTGGCCCCCGAGGGCTGCAGCCACCCTGCGCGTGGGTCGGGAAAGAACCGCTGCCCGCTTCTGAGAGGAGGGTCCCTGCGTGTCGGGTCCCGGGGGCATGGCCGGGCCGTGTCATTGGCTGCAGGTTTCGGTTGACAGGTGGTGACAGGCCACAGAGGTTAGTCATTTCTCCAGGTGCCGCAGAGGGGACGGGCGGAGGAGGAATGCAGAGCCAGTCTGTCCTTCTGTCCCCCTGGCGTGTGGCCGGGTCTAAGGCTTCGGGGGTCTGTTCTCCTTCGCGATGCCCACCTTCTGGGCCCTTCTCCCGTGTCTCCTTCCTTTCGGGTGTTTAGATCACACCCTCCTGGGACCTAAGGCGACGACAGTCACTCTGAGTGGGTGGTGTTCCTGCCCAGGGCCTTCTGAGGACCCGCTTGCTCTGCAGTGTCTGTCCCGGCGTCTCCCGCAGGAGGAGACGCACTGGTCCTGGTTGAAAGCTTGTCCCGCCAGGCAGGCGGGGAAACTCACCTGAGAGGGGACCACACCCGTGGTAAGCATCCTGCCCCAGAGCGCTTATCTCCTGCAGATCCAGGTCCTGAGGGTTTCCGTGGAGAGGGGAGCCTTGGGGATGGGGCGGGGCAGCTGTGTTGCCAGCCGATGGCTCATTAGCGAGAGTCTGAAGCTCCTTCTTTATTCACATTCGAGGTCTGGCTCCCTGAGGAGGTGAAAATGCAGAGCATGGATGGCGATTCTGCCCAGCCCTGTGGAGGTTCGTGGGAGTCCTATTAACCCAGAGCTTAGGGGACCCCGGATGACATGCCACGCAGTAGTAACAATGGAGCAGCGCAGAGGGAAGCCCCTCCCACTCCTTTAAGCAGCAAGCAGCCTGCCTGGGGCTCCTGGAGAGGAAGGTTGAGTGAACGGGTTACAGCAGTGGTCGGCAAACTGTGGCTCGAGAGCCGCGGTTTGCCGCTCTGTTGACTAATGAGTTTGCTGACCGCTGACCTAGACTCTCCATTCCAATAATGACAGGCTGTTGTTTCTTGCGATTAAGCCCCTATCCAGTGGTCAGCAAACTCATTACTAAACAGAACGGCAAACCCTGGCTCTCGAGCCGCACTTTGCCGATCACTGGGTTTCGGGGAGCTCGTGTAGAGATGTGCCCCATGATGTTAAGGCAGCTGAGCGAGCACTGTGACAGTGGAACGGGCAGGGTGGGCGGCTTAGGCGGCAGCCTCTCCCGCACTCCTTACGCCCTGAAACAAGGCCCGCGCCACAGCCCTGTGCGAGGGGATCGCGCATAAGCTTCTCATCACCGAGAAAGGCAACTAACGAGCCAGCCGCCCATCAGCATTCCGGGTGACGTTGGTGACTTTCAGCGTCATCACGCCTGCAGGTGTGGGCGACGATCTGGAGGGATCTGTCATCCGTGTGTGGGTCCCGGGCCGCCCTCATCTGTACACGCCGAACACCCTGTCTGTTCCGAGGCAGGTACGGGATTTCAAGGTCTTCGGACACTTTGCATCCTTAAAAGCCCTCTCCCTGACAAAACTGTGGGGATTTTCTGATGATCTAGGACCTAGTGACGCTCATGAAGTATCACCCCAAAATGATCATACACCTGAGAAGGCTGACCTAGTCCCACCTACACAAAATCATTGCCAAAGAACCGTCTGGAAAAAAAAGTGAAGCTTTCAGCACCTTTTTGAAGCATAATGTACATGCCAGAACATGTGAATTATTTGAAGTGTCAAATGCAATGATTATCAGTAAATGGGTGGAGGTACACAACCACCACCAACAGGTCATCAGACTAAACAAAATGTCCAAGTTTAAAAATGTGGCCCAAGCCCAAACCGGCGTGGTTTGGCTCAGTGGGTAGAGCGTCAGCCTGCGGACTGAAGGGTTCCAGGTTCGATTCCGGTCAAGGGCATGTACCTGGGCTGCGGGCTCATCCCCAGTAGGGGGCGTGCAGGAGGCAGCTGATCGATGTCTCTCTCTAATGGATGTTTCTGACTTTCTATCCCTCTCCCTTCCTCTCTGTGAAAAATAAATAAAATATATTTAACAATGAAAAAAAAAAAAAAACGTGGCCCAGGATGGGGTGGCCGTGGCGGTGTCGCTGTTACCTTCGCCAGCAGCTGAGAAGGAACCTGCCTCTAGGAATGACCTTCAAAGGACCCGCACGCCTTCCCTTTCATCCTCACATGTTTTCCATGAGTCGGCTAAAGCTGAGATCAAAACGGGGACTCTAGACCGGATGAGTGAAGGATTAGCGTTAATCTATTCCGTACATAATCTTTAAATACCGCAGATTTTGCTGCAGACAGTGTTCTGCCCTTCTCGATGCCTGTCACCTCCGGAGTGTATTAACTCTGTGTGGAAGTAAAGTAGAAAGGAAGAGGTCATTTATTTCCCTCAAAGAGTGCCACCAAGATCAAAAGGGCTACGAAGCCCACTCAGCAGGGCCCAGGGGTTGAGCACCGACCTGTGAACCGGGAGGTCACGGTTCGATTCCCGGTCGGGGCACAGGCCCGGGGTACGGGCTCCATTCCCAGCGTGGGGCGTGCAGGAGGCAGCCCATCCATGATTCCCTCTCCTCACCAGTGTTCTGTCTCTCCCTCTCCCTTCCTCTCTGAAACCTATAAAAATACATTTAAAAAGAGAAAAGAACGCCGCATGCTCTTTAACCTTTGACCTCAGCCTTCAGGCAGGAGAGGAGGGAGAAGCACAGGCGCCGCCCCGTGTCAGGAAAGGAGCGGAACACGGGTTCTCAGAGTCAGGCAGTGAGAGCAGCCGTGTTCCACGTGACATGCAGCTCTAGACACCGTTGATCTCTGAGGGAAAAAAAAAAACACTTTCCTCCTCTCCACAAATGAGCCCCTGACCCCTGATCACTGCTCTTCCCGAGCCGGCGAACCGTGGAGGGAAAACGGTGTCGGTCGTCTGGAGCCCTTTGCCGAATCTCCTGCACATTCATGAGCCACGATGGAGCCGTCCACAGCGCATGTGGGTAATGAATCATGTACTAGTCTCCGCGCACGAGCGGATTAGCTCCCACCCTGTCGTCAAATGAAAAGCGTATTCGCCTCGACGTGGCGATGCATCGACATCCCGTCGGTGGCGATTTCTCTTGGACGCTGCTCCTCTGGAATGAGTCTGTAACGCAAACACGGCTGGGAATCACGCTCTGAAAACATTCGCTTAAGGAGCAAAAAAGTCTTTGTGTCCACGGCGGCGGTGCTTCTTTGTTCCAGCGGAGGAGCATCCTCCTCCGAAGGCTGGCTGTGCCGAGACCGGTGTGGCCCAGTGGACAGAGCGTCGGCCTGCGGACTGAAGGGTCCCAGGTTCGATTCCGGTCGGGGGCATGTTCCTTGGCTGCGGGCACATCCCCGGTGGGGGGTGTGCAGGAGGCGGCTGATCGATGTTTCTCTCTCCTCTACTGAGTCAAGCCAGTTAGGGTTCTCCGTCAGCTTTTGATGACGTGTGGAGGGAGCACAGCATTTCCATCTTCTCCACGCACACAAGGTCTTTTCTTCTCTGAAAGCGTGAACAAGCTGCTGTCCTCCTCGGCCTGCTGCCGAGGCGCGTCAGGTCTGTGGTCAGCAAACAGCAGCTCGAGAGCCACATGCGGCTCTTTGGCCCCCTTGAGTGTGGCTCTTCCACATAACACCACGGCCAGAGCGAGTCTGTGTTGAAGAAGTGGCGTTAGAAGAAGCTTAAGTTTAAAACACTTGGCTCTCCAAAGAGATGTCAACCGTTGAACTGTTGATATTTGGCTCTGTTGGCTAATGAGTTTGCCGACCACTGGTCTAGGTTGTTGGGCGTCGATACGCATAATAGCTTCAGGGAAAACTAGGCTGGAGCAGAACTGTCAAAAAAGGCACAGAATACACACTTGGCTTTTAAAGAATTTTAGTTAATTGAATTCAATGAACCGAAAGTACTCACAGAGAAAATCATCAACGTTTACATGTAAAACGAAGTCTTCGGTTGTGGCTGAGAGGGGATGCAGTGGGGGCGGCGGGTTACAGACAGGCAGAGGGATAATCTGGCGTCACCCCCCTTCCCCGGGGGGATGGCGGCGTCTGGGCATGCACTGCGTGATCTAAGGTGATGAGAGGAAGAGTTTACATCGGCAACAGGTGCAAGCACTCAGCTGCCACCACGGAAGGTGGAGGAAGCCGAGGCCTCTGTCTGCAGGGACCACTGGAGTCACGTGGGGGTGGGTCAGCGTGAAGGCTGGTCTCCGGCTGGCAGGAGGGAGGGACATCTGCAAGAGGCGTGTCTGCTGGAGCCGTGGAACCAGGGACCGGCTGGTTTGGAGAGAGACCAGGACGTGAACCCGGAGACAAAAGCCGGGAGGAACGGGGCCCCGGATGGAACCCCTCATGGGAAGGAGGCGAGTGCAGGATTGGTACTTGGAAACACTTCAGAAGCTGAAGAATGGCGCCGTGTATCTAGCTGGACCCCTGAGCAGCTCCTTATGACCCATGTCAGCTTCTCTGTGTGTGTAAGTAACGCGTGCCTATAACACACATGTGCGCGCACACACAGTGCATGTGAATAGGGAAGGACAAGGTCAAAAATACCAACATCACGCCCGGCCGGTCTGTCTCCGTGGTTGAGAGTCACCCTGTGAACCCCGACATCACTGTTCAACTCCGGGGTGCGGGCTCGATCCCCAGAGTGGGGCGTGCAGGAGGCAGCCGATCAACGATTCTCTCTCATTGTCAACATTTCTCTCTCCCTCTCTCTCCCTTCCTCTCTGAAATGATTAAAAACTTTATTTTAAAAAACCAACATCCCTAGCCTGTCCCTCAGGCCACATGGTCCTCTGTGGGTGGGTCACTCCTTTGTTGTCCGTGGCGCTTGAGTCCTCAGCTCTGCCTTGTCTCCTGCCAGACCCTCCGGGACGGCTTGGCGCGTTCATGAATGTCCCCCAGTAACCGTGACAGCGGCTCCAGCTTCGGGCTGTTGTTTGCAGGGGAGCCGATGCCTCGCATCTTAATGACGGATGAAACTGAGCGGCAGACCCATTGCCGTGGGGGGTCTATTCATTATGATCATGATCGGCGATCCAACACGCTTGTTCAAAACCCTACGGAATGGATCTCTAAGCAGATTCGAAACAACTGATGTATATTCTGTGGGTTCTACCTGGTCAGGACCTCTACCCCCATGTTGCTCAGAGGAAACACCGATTGCCCGGAAATCTGCCTGCACCGTTTAAGGACATGTAGGTTCTTCTACGCATCCTGACGGCAGGCAGTCGGACTCCAGGAAGATTCTATCTAATAAAAGAGTAATTTGCAGATTGACAATCATTCCAACCCACAAGAGGGCTGCCCCCATGCGATCAAAGATCCTGCCCCCATGTGGGCACAAGAGGGCCACCACAAGATGGCCAGCAGGGGAGGGCTCTTGGGAGGTTCCAGGCCCTGCAAGGGAGGGCAGATGTGGGCAATCAGGCCAGCAAGGGAGGGCAGTTGGGAGGGACCAGGGCTACAAGGGAAGGTGGTTGGGGGCTATCAAGCCTGCAGGGGAGGGCAGTTAGGGGTGACCAGGCTGGCAGAGGAGGGAAGTTGGGGGCCAATAGGCTGGCAGGGGAGCAGTTAAACATCAATTAGGCTGGCAGGGGAGTGGTTAGGGGGTGATCAAGCTGGCAGGCAGAAGCGGTTAGGGGCAATCAGGGAGGCAGGCAGGTGAGCAGTTTGGAGCCAGCAGTCCTGGATTGTGAGAAGGATGTCCGGATATCCCTTGAGGGGTATCAGATTGGAGAGGGTGCAGGCTGGGCTAAGGGACATCCCACGCACCCCAGTGCACGAATTTCGTGCACTAGGCCTCTAGTACATATATAAAAGGCTAATATGCAAAGTGTCCCCATGGGAGTTCAATTGGGAGACGGGCAGTTCTGTCACTTGCTATGACATGTGCTGACCACCAGGGGGTGGCACAGACTGAAGGAAGTCTGGAGCCACCCGCTGGGGAAGGGAGTCCTCAGCCATCCCTGATCTCCTACCGTGCCTAGAGACCCTAGCCGTACACGAATTTCATGCACCAGGCCTCTAGGCGTGACATGAGTCAGATACACACAAAGACATTCTCCTCGGGAGAAGGTCACATTCATCCACTGTGGCCACATGCCCCCACCCAGTCCAGCTTTTCTCTCCCTCTCTCTCTCTCTCTCTCTTTTTTAAGACATATCTTTTTATTGATTTCAGAGAGGAATGGAAAGGGAGAGAGAGAGTAAGAAAAAAAATCAATGGTAAGAGAGAATTATTGACTGGCTGCCCTCTGTAGCCCCTCCCCCCCAGATATTAATCCTGCAACCAGGATTTCCTGGTGGGGAATCAAACCCGGAGCTCCTGGTTCATGGGTCAATGCTCAACCACTGAGCCACGCCAGCTGCGCAACCTTCTCTTTTCAATTGGCTTCTTCATTTCATCGTCAGGGTGCCCCCTCGTCTGCACCCCGTTATACACTGTTACTCCAAAGAGCCCCCAGATGGGGGCAAAGGGGTGCAGCCCCGCTCCTTACCATGCAGGTGAATTTCAAACATTCTGCTATTTAATGGTCGCCAGCCCTCACTGGATGCCAGCAGGGAAGAGAGCTCAGAAGAGGGGTTCCACGTGGCCTGAATCAGCCGGCGGAATGTAAGTGCAGGTTGCAAGCCGCATCTGCATTACGGTGACTAATATGCTTAATTATCCCAGCACTTCTCTCCCACCTTCACTCGGGCAGTCACCCCATACTTCGTGAAAATGTTGGGGGGAGCAGACAGTCTCCTTCCTCCAATAAAAAGAAACCACGCAAGTTGTTACAGCGCCTCTCTCCAGTGCCGCGCCCCCCCCCACCCCGCCTTACCATGTGCAGTGGGGGTGTGCACACTGCGGATGTGTACATTACAGCCGAGTCTACTATGTTTGGCTTCGCTGTCGCTCGAGATCCCGCTCAGTGAGCTCACTGCATCCCCTTCAGCAGGGAGAAGACAGACACTTTTTATCCCTCTGTCCTGGCTTTGTTTCCGTTTCTCCCGCTCCGCTCCATCTGCCAGAACCCTGCCTGTTCTTAAAGACCCAGGACGCACCCATCCACTGACATGTGGGCTGTGTGACTCCGGGAAGGACCTGCCTGCTCTAAACCCGTCCCCCTGGAGGAGAAGGGGCAAGGACCTGGGCAGGTGTGAGGTCTTAAGGAGGTAACCCCCTCACCGCTGTACAATGCCTGTCCCTCAGCCAGTGCCGAATGCTGCCAGCCACCCTCTGATCCCCAGGAGTCTGTGTACCTGAGCCCCGGCGGCTCCTGGCACTCTCCCGGGGAAAGCTCTGAAAGACCTGTGCTCCGGGGCCAGGGATCACCCACCTGTCCTCTGTGTCCCCGGTTGTTTCTAAGGCTCTTGCAGGGCAAACTGTTGTGGGGAGACTTCCACGACCAGTTGCAAATGACCATGGAGGCAGTTAAGTTGGAAATAAGCAAGCAAGGATATTTATTGAACTGGCCAGGACGGTCTCGAGGGCACCACGTGGAGACCAAACACTCAGGGCCGCCCCGCCCCCGGTGCAGGCAGTCCTTTTAAAGGGGTCTGAACCATACATTTTCATTGTTTTAAATTCCGAGAACATCTGTCAAGGTCGTAGAGAGTTGCCAGTGGACTATGATTGACCCTGTTGCCTGCTCTTATCTCTGACCATACTTCCCACAGGACCTGGGAATGCAGTCCTATCTCGTGAAAGCAGATGGTACAGCCCAACTTCTGGCGCCAGCCAGTCACTCCTCTGAGTTCTGGTCTGGTCTTCAAAGGGGCTTCTGTGGCCCCCCGAGGTCTCAATCTGGAAGCTGAAGCAACTACCCTACTGTTTTAAGCAAGCAAGCAGGATCAAAATTCCAACAACAGTTTTATCTGGGATGAATGCTACCATATTTCACTAATAAGGAAGCTCATCCATCCATCTGAGCCAGATCTGAGAGAAGGAGGAGCCAGGAAGGACATGAAGGAGGAGATGTGAGGGTCACCGCTGGTCCCATGTTTGGAGCTGCCTTACGAAGAGTTGAGGGGGATCCACCTCCAGCTCCCCTGTTCCCGTCAAAGGCACCCAGACACCCATGTCTGAGGCCATGGCTGCCTCCACACGGCTGCCACTCTGCGCCCAGCTCAGGGGACACCGGGCAGGCTTCCCCCTCCTTGGCAGCCTCTTGCCCGTGTCCGATTTAAGCCCATACCCTCCCGCACCTGGTCCCTCCATGGTGTCTTCCATCCAGAGTCTGCCTGGCTGTGACCTCAGGGCGTCCCCACACTGTCAGGAGCCCCCATCCTTCCTTCTGGTGGTGTTTCCTCCAGCCCCGGGACAGGACTAGGAGCCAGGAACCCATTCCTGAGCCCTGTCCCACTGGGCCCCTCGCCAGGAGGGAGGGAGAGCCATGAGGCGCCCCCTGGGGGTGGTTCTCGCGATCTCCCCGCAGGAAGGCACTTGGGCGGAATCTCTCCCCAACAGCACCCACTGTCCTTGCGCCTTTAGTTCCAGAGGCACAAGCGAGGTTCAGCCACAGGGGTCTCCACAGGACAGGGAAGGGCGGTCTCCTTTGGATTAATGGCTTCACGGCCTTCTCTGCTGCCAGCTGCGTAGATTTCGGTTTCTAATGTCTGCCATCTTATGAGCTCTGTAGAACCTCTCTTCAGTCAAGGATGAATGCTAGGGGGGTGGGGGGCGCGGAGGGAGCAGTAAGGGGGCTGCATCTGTCTGGCCATGCTCGTTCTATGTGTCCCTCTGTGTGTGTGTGTGTGTGTGTGTGTGTGTGTGTTCCTGTGTGTGTGTGCCTGTGTGTGCCTGTGTGTGTGTGTGTGCCTGTGTGTTCCTGTGTGTGTGTGTGTGCCTGTATGTTCCTGTGTGTGTGCCTGTGTGTTCCTGTGTATGTGTGCCTGTATGTTCCTGTGTATGTGTGTTCCCGCATGTGTGTATTCCCGTGTGTATGTGTGTTCCTATGTCTGTGTTCCCGTAGGTGTGTGTGTGCCTGTGCGTGTGTGTTCCATGTGTAACCACACTCGGGACGGGGAAGAGAGGTCCGAGGATGCAAAGGGGAGCCGGCCTCCCCTGGTTGTGAATCACACGGTTGCAAGGAGGCAGCAAGTGCCTCTGCCCACCTGCTTCCCAGTTCTTCAGGAGTGAAAGGCAAACTCAACTCTGTGGGCATGTCCGTTCCCAGTTTCCCTTCCACCGTTCTACGTGCCTGCCTGTCTGTAACCCACTTACATCATGTTTTGGAATCATATGCGTTGGGTGACACTGGGTGAGAGAATCCTGCAGGTGTCCGGTGTAGATTTCTGTGCTGTAAGAGCTGTGTGTCCGGCTCTGTGTACACTCTTCATCCATCCTCTGTTCTGCAAACTGCCCGTGTCTACACCAGGCCGGCATGGCCGAGACTCGGGGGCGTTGATTTCCTGGATGCACCCGTGGGTTTGACTCCCAGTGGCCTCAGTGGCCTGCCTGGAGGAGGGTCACAGGAGCAGGACACGTGGGGGCGTGGCCTGGAGTCATTGGAACGGAGCCGGGGCAGGGGCCGGTCTCGCTGTGTGGTTTCAGGTCCGTCTGCAGAAGGAGGCTCTTCCGATGACGAGAACGGCAGCTCGCCCCGCCCCCGGGCGAGCCGCAAACACCTCGGGCCCTGCCGCTGCCCTGGAGGCCAGGCCTCCTGAGTCCCACCTCCTCCCCCCGGGAGGCACGCACAGCGCGTTTGCCTAAGTTAAGTGGCGATGAAAACCATCGGGGACGTGGTGGCACAGGGGCTGCTCGAGGACGGGGACGAGACCCGGAGAGAGCCCAGCGAAGCCCACCAGGCCGCGTGCTTGCCCGTCTCCGTTCGCCCTGTCCAGGCCTGAACGGTGCTCAGACCTGGAGTCTGGTCTGTGTGAGAGCTAGGCATTTCGGGAGCGGGCGTCTTATCAGACCAGCGAGTTGGGGCGGGGGGTTGTGGGGGGGATAAGGGAGCCAACTTGTGACATTGTTTCCTCGCTTGGGGAAGCCTGGCCCAGGCGGTGTGAGGTTCCTGGACGGGACCGGAGGGCCGGGGCGGGAGTAAGGTAGACGCCGCCTCCCGGGGCAGCTGCGGACAGCCGCCGCGTCGGGGGCAGGTGGTTATCGAAGACAATCCATTTCCAGAGCACAGTTTATTCTTCCCTCCCGCCGCGAAGGCAAATTGGTATGTAATTAGATTTATATACTGAATAATCTCATTTGCATATCCAATTAATTCTTCCTGTTGTAATTTGCTCGGGTTGAATTCACACTGCCGGTGGAGAGAACACTGAAATGACCCGGGACTCAAAGTTTCCTTTTGCTCTAATCTGTTCAAGATGTTCTGTCTGAAGCTTGTCCCACGCTCCCCTGTTTTGGAAATCTTTGGGGGAAATGTGGAAGTCTTTCCCTAAAAACGCCTTCGCCAGAAAAGTCCCGGAGCCAAGTCTGCCCTTCGCTCCTGATGAACCGGGACGCAGGTGGGCGGAGGCACTTGCTGCCTCATTGCAACCGGGTTTTTCACATCCAGGGGATGCGGCTCCCGGATGCATCCTCAGACCTCTCTTTCCCGTCCTAAGAGTGTTTATACATGGAGCACACACACACACACACACACACACACCATACACACAGGAACACACACACACACACCATACACACAGGAACACTCACACACACCATACACACAGGAACACACACACACACCATACACACAGGAACACTCACACACACCATACACACAGGAACACACACACACCCCATACACATAGGAACACACACCATACACACACACTCACACACACACCATACACATAGGAACACACACTCACACACACCATACTCATAGGAACACACACACATACCATACACATAGGAACACACACGGGAACACTCACATGGGAACACACAGAGAAATACACAGATGCACACACATAAGAACAAACACAGGAACATACGCATGCATGAATACAAACACAGGAGTGAACACACACAAACACATAGGAAAACACACATGCACCACATACACAGGAACACACACACACTGGGAATGCACACATAGGAACACACACATACACAGGAACACACACAGGAACACACATGGCAACCAACACATATAGGAACGCTCAGGCACACACATACGGGAACACACAGGCACATACAGGAACACACAGGAACAAGAACACACAGACACACACAGGAACACACACACACACACACACACACACTCTGGTCTCTATTCTCGCAGCCACTGCAGCTCACTGTTGTGCACAGAAATCGCGTGACCTGGATTCCAACTCTCCCAGCCTCGACCTGCTCTCGGCTCCTGTCGGGGACCTGACTGTAGCTGCGGGTCCGAGTCCCTGTAAAAACGAGAGGTACTATTTCACTCACGTTGCGGAATGGCCACAGTTTCGTCCGGCGTGGCCCGTGGCACTGCTGGCCGCCGGGGCGCTGGTGGGCGGTCGTGTCTGGTCTGGACACGGCGTCATGCCCAGGGTCACCATGAAGGTGCGATTCCTAGGACGCAGCAACATGTGTGTGTGTTGCTGTGTGTGTTGCTGTGTGTGTGTGAAGCTCCGTAAACACTGGCTAATGATCGTTTTCACCGGCAGACCCTGGATGCAGTCCATGGCTGAGCACTTTGGAAGTTCCTTAGTCTCTCTGTGCCTCAGTCTCTCCATCTGTACGTTGGGAATGGTAAGGCGCCCCTACTGCATAGAATCGTGGTCAGAACCGAAGGGTTAGTACATGTTAGACCCGTGGAATGCGTCCTAGCACAGTGAGCACTCAGTACGGCAAAGCATTGTCATTATCCTGCAAGAGCATGTGCCCCGGCCGGGGTGGCTCAGTTGGTGGAGCAAAGGTCTCCGGTTCGATTCCGTCAGCGAACGCGCCCGGGTTGAGGTTCAGTCCCCAGCCGGGGCGCTTCACGGGAGGCAACCCATTGATGTTTCTCTCATATCGCTGTTTCTCTCTCTCTCCCTCTCCCTCTCCCTTTCTGTCTCCCTCCCTCTCTCCCTTTCCTTTCCTCTCTCTCTACAATCAATGTAAACGTTTTCTTTAGAAAAGAAAGACTGCACACGTGTCAGTGTCTCATTGGCATGGGTGACCAAGCGCATCGGGGACGAGGGCGACTTTTTGGCCATGCCCTGCCCCCTGGGGGTGACCCGGCAGAAGGCTCTAGTCTTGGTGCTCAAGACGCTCCAAGTCCAAGATCAGGCTGTGGGCCAGCTTGGTTCCTCCCGCAGCCTCTCTCCTGGGCCTGCCTCTATCCCGTGCCTTTCCCGGCCTCCCCTCTGGTGTGTCCTCTCTCGGGGGCCTCGGACACACCGGCCTGACTCACTCAGGTGTCATTTCTGAGCCTTAGCGTCCTCAAGGGACAGTTCTCCTAAGACAGTGGTGGGCAAACTCATTAGTTCACAGAGCCAAATATCAACAGTGCAATTGACATTTCTTTTGAGAGCCGAAAACCGACGTCTGGGCATGGGCCACGAAGTTTTAATCGCACTGTACGTGCGACCCCGCACGCGGTGTTTTGTGGAAGAGCCACACTCAAGGGGCCAAAGCGCCGCATGTGGCTCGAGAGCCACAGTTTGCCGACCACTGCCCTAAGCTCTCTGCTATGAACTCAGAAGCACCCACCCATAGAGTGCTAGCACCACCCCAGGACCAGCGTACCGAGGAGCTAATTCCGCAGCAGAAAAGGCAACCTCACATGTTGTGTGTGTGTGTGTGTGTGTGTGTGTGTGTGTGTGTTTATTTTAATATATTTTATTGATTTTTTACAGAGAGGGAGAAGGAGAGAGAGTTAGAAACATCGATGAGAGAGAAACATCCATCAGCTGCCTCCTACACACCCCCCACTGGGGATGTGCCCACAACCAAGGTACGTGCCCTTGACCGGAATCGAACCCGGGATCTTTCAGTCCGCAGGCCGACGCTCTCTCCACCGAGCCACACCGGTTTCAGCTGTGTTGAGTTTTAAAGCGGTGTGCTGAGACATCATTTCATAATTAATGCAAATAAAAGAGGCCTCGCTTGTGCGGAGAGATTTACGGTCCTGAGAAAGCCACCGGATGCAGGACCTCACTGGAGCCTTGAACTCCGGGTGGAAACCGTACGGAGGCCTGATTTATTAGCTGGGGGGAAGCAGCGTCCTTAATTTACAGCCACGTGCATTTTTTTGACCCAGAACGCTGTCACCAGTATGATCCCCAGCATTGCCTGTGACTGGGCTCTGAACATGGTTCTAAAAATAGAAGCTGGCTTTGCCACAAAAATGCCACCCAGCACCCAGGGGTGAGGATGTCCCAGCAGTTTGCGTCCTGCGGTTGTCACACTCACTCTCTATGACGGGGTCCACACAGCCGAGCACAGCAGTGTCCACTGCACACTGCAGGCCGCCTCTGGCCGATGCTTCCAGATGGGGAGTGGCCCCTGGACCCCGTGCTGATGGGGGAGCAGCCCCTGGACCCCGTGCTGAAGGGGGAGAGGCTCCCCAGGGCCCCGTGCTGAAGGGGGAGAGGCCCTGGGAACCCGTGAAGGTGGGGGAGCGGCCCCCGGGATCCCGTGCAGAGCCACTGATGTCCAGAAGGGCTCCCCTCCTCCCAGGCAGTGAAGGTAAATGGCAGCAGACAGCCCAGTGTTACAGGCCAGAGACCATCGAGGACGGGAAACCGTGAAGGGTGAACGCCCGAATAGCCCGACCGGACGAGCACCCGCTGGCATTTCGGGGCGTGGAGTGTCCGCATCCCTGCGTGCGGGAATGGGATCGGGGCCCCTGGCTCTGAGGCGCTTGTTGAGAGCCAGTGAGAAGCTGCACACCACCCGAGCTGGCGCGGCTGTGCCCGGGACCCCTGCAGACACCTGTCCGCCTGTCCGCAGGCTCTGTCCGACGAGGGTGGCCTCCCTCAGGGGCGGTGGAGAACACGCCCCCACTTTACTTGTAATTGGGCAGCTCTAGGGCCTGAGGTCACTTTCCTTTTCTTCTTAAATGAGCCCCGGTTGGGGGTCAATGAGCAAGAGAGTCAAGGTGAGCGGGTGGGGCCTTTCGTGTGTCCTCAAGGAGTGAAGAGCGTCTCTCATCAGGAAGATCACGGAGGGGATTGCGGCTGGGGTTGGGCCGTCAGAACCTCTCCCTCAGCCACGCCTGAGCCAAAGGGACACCCCAAACTTACCAGGGGAACACGTGTCACTCCCCGTCAACAGTCACATCCCGCCAGCGGGCAGGTTTTCCTGGGGAGGCCAGGTCCCCCCGTTACACGTTACTTGGTCAGCGGCTGGCGTTGCAAAGGTCACCCCGGGACCCAAACGTGACCCTTCGGGGGCGATAATGCGGAATGGGTGACCCAGGCGTTGGACTTGTCAGGGGGTTTGGCTTCATTCATACCCGTCCTCCTTCTCATCTGCACATCAGCTTCTAAGGCAGCCGCTTCTGGGTGGCTTCCCCTTGAAATGCGGGGAACACCCGTTCTTCCAGGAGCATCCAACCAGTGCCCTCTGGGGGTCAGGGGGCTGTGCCATTCCCTGTGGGGACGTCAGTTTGCCAGCCTCCTCCAGGGGGGCTGTGCCACCCCCTATGGGGATACCCCGACCCCACAGCCTACTGGCCCGGGAGTGCCTCAGTGTTGGTCACAGACGCGCATTCGGCAGCCTCGGTCACTGCGGACACCGGGCCTGGCAGCCGTGTGCCAGCTGTGACTGTCTGAGCGCGGTCCTGGGGCTTGGCAGCGGCCTTTGGGATTTTTCTCAAGTTGTTTCTGAGCGTCAGCAGTGAAGGGGTTAAGGAACCACGTGTCTTTCTGTTGTCCGGTTTAAACATGTAAACTCGGTTCACACTCAGCGTGGAGGAGATCGGAGGAGGGGATAGACGTTCGAGAGCCACTTCGAATCTTCCACGTGATCATGGGAAGCCACCGCACTGCACGTGGGACCGTCAGGGGCCGCCTGCGTACATCGCTGAGACGATGACATCTCGTTCCTCCCGCCAGAGCGATGAGGCCGCGTTGCTTAGGTGCCGCCAACACTCTGCGGATGGAGTGAAGGTGGGACCCGCGTGTTTCAGGGCGAGGCTTGGGACTCCAGGAGAAATCTCACTCCGATGCGCCTAGAGATCGGGGTGAGCGGGTTGGCCAGGCGAGAGGGGGGACTTCCACGTCTGTCTTGGGTTTCCGTTCGATGAACACCCTGGAAAGGAAATCAGCACACGACAGGGCTCACTAGTATCCCCAACGAGGGGCTTCACTCCCCGTCTCAATCATTCCCTTCCCTCTCCTCCTTCCTCTCTGTCCCAGGTTCCCTAATTAAGGATTATTCTTAATTGCTGAGTTGATGTGTCATTTTAGTGCAGAGGTAATTAATTACGCGTAATGCCGCTCGCCGGGGATACTGCCTTTTCTACACACACTGGTCGCTCGATCATCGGGACGGGACGCCGTGCGTCCTGCGCCGAGAGGCCGGGAGCACGCAGATTTGCTGTGTCTGGTTCGGGCGCTCGGGCTGAGCGGGATGGAGATCAGGCCCTGGGAGAGGCGAGGAGGCAGGAGGCATTTTCACTCCGTTGGCAAAGGACAGGGAACAGAGGTGCACTGGTCAGTACACGGAGTCTCAGAGAGCCACAGGGGTGTGACAGTCATGGACAGATTTCGATCCTGAGAAGACTCGTGGGAGCAAACATGTCCCCGCAGGACTCTTGGATGCTGTTAGAATGGATTTGCCAGTTTCCGTATATGGGGGACACTGAGGTCCCCGGGCAGGTCACCGGGCTGGAGGGAGGGGGACCCAGGGACCAGGGAGCAGCTGGAGAAAGAGGTGCCTTTGCCAGGGTCCTACTTCCCACCTCCCCTCTCTCATTCCCAGTGCGCGTCCAGCACCAATTCCCAGAGAACCTTCTGCAGGGCATCCCGTCCCTTGCCTCGGCGCCCATCATCCTTCTTATCACTATTTTTTGGGTCGATTATTTGATTGTCTGCCTCCCCCAGCAAATGAAGCATCTTCGAGGACAGAGAGCATTTCTAATTTTGCCTGGCGTGTATTTGTCTTTGTTTAACTCGCTATTGACACAGCATAGACACTAAAGAAACGTTTTGATGAATGAATGAGTGAATGAATGAATGAATGATTAAATATTCAACCAATGAACCAGAAGGTCACGGTTCAACTCCAGATTGGGGGGCACATGCCCAAGTTGCGGGCTCGATCCCCAGTGGAGGGGGGGATGTGCAAGAGGCAGCCAATCCATGATTCTCTCTCATCATTGATGTTTCTCTCTCTCCCCCCCTCTCCCTTCCTCTCTGGGTCACTGGGTTACAGGAGCAGGAGCTGGGGCTGGGTGCGGAAAAGCTAATCCGCCTCAAACCTTTCTGAGCTAGCGGGAAACTTGGGCCATGAGAAGTCACAGGCGCCCGACCGTCCTCGCTGCCGCGGTAGAGATGGGAGCAGCCTGAGAACAGGTGGGGGCGCGGAGTGTAAGACAGGCGAGGCTCTAAGACGCAGAGATGGTTTGAAATCTGCCTGGAAGGTAGATTTGAGTGCATGGAGAGTGAGGAAAAGACACGCGGGGAAGGGGGGACGAGAGAAGCCGAGGTCAGATGCATCAGTGAATACGATGCCATCAGATTGTCACAGACAGGGAACCCGGTGCCCTCGATCCTGGCGCAGACCCGGAGACAGGGCTCCCCGCTGCCGGCAGGCCTGCCCAGGCATAGAAACTGGCGGAACACACCCTGGCAGCACACCCCGAAGCTTCCACGTCTCCTCCTGCAGGAAGCTCGTTAAGGATCAGAGCAGGCACGGTTCTGTGTGCTGCGGATCCTGTTACCACAGCATAAAAAATCCACGCCAGCAGCCTGCATGGGTCATTACAGGTCAGTGAGTGGACGAAGTATGGAATTTCGATAGGACGAAGCACGATGGATCCAGGAAAAGTCACATTCTTGCAGAATATGTAACGGCGGGGAAAGGTACTGGGATACAACGTGTGTACAATGGAAAATGAAAATCTGAATATGAAGCTGGACACGGGTCTAACGAAAGCGGAGATACGCCAGGAAGCAAAAGGGGGAGAGACCGCCATGTGCTAACGGGTGAACATTAATTACCTGCAGGGGGTAGGTGTGTGGGTTCCAGTCCGTTTCTTCGTTTTCCTCAGTTTCCGCAGCCCACATCCTTCCTTTATATCAAGGAAAACAGATGTGCGTGAAATTGTGTATGTTGCAAAGGAAATAGAATGTGCTATCTTATGACTAAAGCACAAAACGTGCAGAGAATAGTTTTGGAAAATGAAGCTAGTGTTTTAAAGGCTATTTAGACCCTAATGTGGGTAGAGCCTTGGGGTAAGTATTCAGGGTTTTAGGAAAAGGTGCTTGGTATGTATGGTTGTTGCCACTGAAAAATACTAATATTTTGGAAAAGAAGATTATTTCCACACAGTTAAGAGAAGAAATGAATCCTTCTTTGAAAGTCTTAAGGCAAGTTCAATATCTTAGGAGAGCGGGATATTTCTTAGATGCCCACTTATTATTTTGGGGTTGGCTTTTTCAATATGAATTGTCACCCACTCACCAACATTTATAAATCCTCTACTTGTTGTACGGCCACCGATAAGCGTTGCAGGAAAATAGGCCACACGTTGAGGGATGAGACCCTGCGGTCTACAGCTGCCGAGAATTCCAGAATAAATAAAGTGCTCTCTGTGACCGTGACAAGTGTCTGATCTCTTGGAGGAGTCCGATGAGTTGAACGTGTTGATGTTGCCCTCAAGACAGTTGTAGCTGTCGATCGCCCTTGACCCGGGAGCTGGAGAGATGAAGGACGTTGTCACGGAGAAGGTGGTCCATGACCGGGCTGCAGGCTGTAGGAGTTGTTAACTTTCCTCGCTGGGCCCCGCGTTCCCGCCAGCCGTCTGACGGAAGCCCCGTTTCTGGCCTCAGAACTCACAAGCGCACTGCACCGAGAGTTCACACGTTTATGGATTTTCTCCCAGCCTGCCCACAGGCGTTCACAGTGACGAGTTTGAACTGTACGGATCCATAACTCCACAGAGATGCAGAACCACACAGTTCAAACCTCTTTTTCAAGGGTCAACTGTATTTTCTGTCCTTCTTTATTTTTCAATTACAGTTGCCATACGATATTATACCCATCTCGGGTGTACACCTAGAGGTCAGACATGTATCTACCTTACAAAGCGGTCGCCCTTAGGAGTCCAGCGCCCCCCATCCCCTCGTCCCGCCCACACACACACACACACCATCCATAGTTGTAACAGTACCATCGACTGTATTTCCTGTGCTGGACTTTCCATCCCCCAACTGTTTTCATGGATAGCAACTTGTGCTTCTTAATCCTTTTGCCTTTTTCTCTCATCTCCCAGACCCCCTCCTATCTGACAGCCATTCATTTGTTCTCTGTAATCTACAGTTCTATTTCTGTTTGATTGGTTTATTTTTTAAGGGTTTGGGGTTTTTTTGTGTGTTTTTTTGTTTTTTTGTTTTGTTTTGTTTTGTTTTGTTTTGTTTTTTAGATTATACGTGTAAGGGAGTCATAGCGGATTTGCTCTTTTTTGCCTGATTTCACTCAGCATAATGCTTCCTAGATCCATGGCAAGATGTCTCTTCTGTGGCTGAGGAATACTCTATTTTACCCATGGACCACATCTTCCGTATCCACTCCTCCTTCGATGGACACTCGGGGGTCCGCTGTGTTTTCAGTTCGCATTAGGGAATCAGCCAGTGGGGAGGGCTGACTGTGGTCATACTGGGATCTTCGACTGCACAGGGGTTTGAGGCCCCTGACGTTCTTGTTGCTAACTAACCCTGTTTGGCTGAGTGGTTAGAATTTGCACATGCACTTTGCTGGACTCATGTGGGAACCCCTTTCATGTCCCGTGTGGTTCAGTGTTCCAGTTCAGGGTTCAGGTTCTGGAGGAGGCTGTACACAAATGAAAAAGAGACTAGAAACCTATTAATTTGGGAATACTGGGGGCCAGGCGGGAGCCCACCTCTAGTGCCTTGCTATCCCTTTTATTGAGACTGTGGGAATACACCCATAGCCTTTAGGCAGGAAATTCCAATAACAGAAATTTACATAAGACAAACAGAGGTGGAGGCTGCTTCAGCTAACAATGTTTCAGCTCTGACTTTTCAGAGCAGTCAAGGTTGTTGACCAGCCTTTCCAGTTCTCTATCCCTATCGCGAGACAATGATCGGTTTCCGGCAGACTCACATAGGAGAATTTTCCCCAAGCTCCATGCCAGGGTGAAGTGTCTGAAGTGTGTATGGAGGGTCTGGCATTGGGAGATGGAGACCCGGATTGGACGGTGGGACAGGGAGGTCTGGTTCCTGCAGACAGGCCCTGAGTCAGGGTGTCTTCATGGGTCTGTGACCAGGCCCTGCCCTCACGCCCTGTTACTCTTTGCTGAGCTGAGCCAAGTGCCCGTCGTCCCAGCGTCCGTGAGCGAGGCTTTAGCACCAACAGCATTCGCTCTTCACCAGGTGCTCGTCCTGCTGCTGCCCGCACCCCAAGGGTGCCGGGCATTATGGGGAGGCTCAGGAGGGCCCGGAAACATGACCCGTCCTTCCAGCCATGAGGTCTGTCTTGTCACTCCTTTGTGGGGAGAGTCCATTTCTTTAGGCCCCCTGTCTGTCACAGCCGTCACCACCGTGCTCATTAAGCACGTCCGTCTCCCAGGGCGTCACAGCTCCACGGGAAATGGGGCGGGAAGAGAAAGCTTCCCAGATGTGGGCACCACTTTCGCCCACCGAAAAGGGAAAGGACAAGGAGGGATTGAGTGGAGGGAAAAGAAAGGTGAGGCCTGAGAAAGCACCAGGACAGGATTGATAGGTCCTGTGGCAGGGCCTGCGTCTCCCTTACACACTCACACACTCACACTCACACTCATACCCCTTCACGCACACTCATAAACACATTCTTACACATACTCACAAATGTTCAAATACACACACCCATTCATTTTAGATTATACATGTAAGGGCGTCATAAGGTATTTGTTCTTTTCTGCACACAAAAACAAATACCTACACACTTGCACACAAACACCCACTCGCACACACACACACACACACACACACACACACACACACGGGCTGGGTCCATTTGTGACTTTATAAGGAGTTGTGTTGATGGGATGAATTTGCAGACAAGTATATAATTATATGCTCATTCCTGAATATAACGCTTTCATCCCCCCAAAGATATTGTCCACACGTTGAAGATTGAGTTCATACATGTGAACACGTGGACCATGCCTGGCACTTGTGAACACATGTGGAAAGTTTTCATCAGGGTGGATGCCAATGGAGCTGTGAGGATGGGGGCGGGGGCGGGTTAAAAAGGCGTCGTGTTTACTTGTGTCTTCCTTCCCAGAGGCAGGGAGGCGTGGTGCTCACCTGCGACAGGTGAGGGAGGCGAGGGAGATGCGATGACACAGTAGCCCATTGAGAGAGAAATCGCTGTTTGCTCAGTATTTTCCTTTGCACCACTTGGGGCTTTTCTTCCCAGCACAGGTGGCGTCACTGTCGCATGAAAAGGCAGCACTGCCCTCCCCCCCGCCCCCCCCCCCCCCAGAGTGAAAGGGTGATTCGGTGTGGAAGGCAGGCATCGTGCCAGACTCCGTGCGCGCCCAGCGCCGATCGCCCGGCTGTTTTATCGTCCCGAGTGCGTACGTGGGACGACAGCCAATGCGAACGTGTGTCTGCACACAGAGGGACATCCATCGCAGGTGCACAGCCTCCCCGCAGGGCTGGTGGGACAGACGTCACTCAGGGCTGGGCATGGTGCCCATTGCTGAGCGGGGCACACGAGCCGAGCCTGCATGCATGAGCCGCAGGTGAGAGCGGGCAGCTGGCTGGTGAGGACCCGTCCAGGCAGCCGAGCCTTCGGCGGGCGAGAGGGTCCGGGAATGGTCCCTGCCTGGCCAGCAGCTCCCAGCTGAGGACGTCCAGAAAGCACACGTTCACCTACTGCCGTGGTCGGCAAACTCATTCGTCAGCAGAGCCAAATAGCAACAGGACAACGATGGACATTTCTTTGGAGAGCCACATTTTTTAAACTTAAACTTCTTCTGACGCCACTTCTTCAAAACAGACTCACCCAGGCTGAGGTATTTTGTGGAAGAGCCACACTCAAGGGGCCAAAGAGCCCCATGTGGCTCGAGAGCCGCGGTTTGCTGGCCACTGACCTAGTGTCCCGCTCAGCAGGAGTCCTTCCCTCAGTGGTCTCTGTAAGCGCCGCTGGCGAGGCCTAGAGCGATTGTCCGGGCGCTGGGCCTGGGCCACGCACACCTGGAGCTCAGCCACTGGCTGGGTCCGAGCATCTGGAATCACGAAGGAGCCACAGGGAGACGAGACCCATGTTATTTGTTTTTGTTTGTTGGTTGTTAATGAGTTTTTATTGATGTCAGAGCGGAAGGGAGAGGGAGAGGGACAGAAACATCGGTGATGAGAGAGGATCATGGATCGGCTGCCTCCTGCACGCCCCCGCCGGGAATGGAGCCCGCAACCTGGGCACGTGCCCCGACTGGGGCTTGAACTGTGACCTCCTGGTTCATAGGTCAATGCTCAACCCCTGAGCCCTGCCAGCCCGGCTCCACGCCTGTGTGTTAAGCCAGGAGCCAGGTAATAATGCCAACATCACAATCTAGGGCCGTGGTCGAAAACTCACCAGTCCACGGAGCCACATACTAACAGGACCACGATGGACATTTCTCTGGAGAGCCACATTTTTACACTTAAACCTCTTCTAACGCCACTTCTTCAACACAGACTCACCCAGGCCGTGGTGTTTTGTGGAAGAGCCATATTCAAGGGGCCAAAGAGCCGCATGTAGCTCGAGAGCCGCAGTTTGCCGACCGTAGATCTAGGCCAATCATCCAGATGGAACCCACGAGAGGGGCTGGTGTGTCTTTCACCAACTCATCCGTAAGCTCTTGCTCGGCAGGGAAGGCGGCTCTTGTCTATCGCCGACCACACCCGCAGCAGCTCGCCCTGGAGCCCCGTCGGCCGACTGCGCCTGCAGACACATCCTGACAGGTGCCTGTCGCTGCACAGCGCGCGAGCTAAGAATAGTTTTACAAGTTTAAATGGTTGGGGGGAAATGAGGGCCAATATTAATATTTCATAACACATGAAAATTAGATGAGATTCAAATTCAAGCTTGCTGGCACACAGCCCCGCTGTTCCTGCGACCCGCCCACCCCCTGCTGCAGCACCTGACAGACAGAGACCTTGACTCCCAAAACGCAGGACATTCCCCTCGGGCCCTTTGCCGAACAGAGTGTCTGCGCCCCTGAGAGAAACAGCCTCTGCCCAGTGCCCTCCATTGGGGTGTAGTTTTACAGGCGCCCCGACTCCCTGCATGGCTTGCCTCTGAGGTTGGTGGTCACCCCGACCCATCCCAGCATTGTGGTCTCAGCTGGAGACAGGTGTGGGCTCCTCCGGGCATTCCTCCCGAACCCCTCGCCGTCGGTCCCAAGACGCCTCGCTGACCGAATCGTCAATCATGTTGCCCACAGTGGCCCTCAGGCGAGCTGGAAAGTCTCCCCACCCCTTTCCACAGTGGCGAGGACCAGGGGGGCAGACGCAAGGTTCTGTTTTCATGTGCGATGGTGGGGCGCCGGGTAGGGGAGAGGAGGGGGAGGAGGGAAAGAGGGAGGCCCGGCCTTCCTCCAGCTCTGGAATGGCAGCACAAGGGACTGCCACGTGACCCCTGGCCTGAGGACCTGTGACTTCTAGGGTTCGGGTGACTGCTCAGGCTCCCCTCCACGGGGGCCGAGGGTGAGGAACTCACTGGAAAGGGACGGGAACCACCAATTGCAGAGCCCTCTCTTCTGGGATAACAGTTCTCAGTGCTGCTTGCCTGCCACCCGTGGGCCCGGGGACCCCCTCGAGTGGCAAGGGCTCCCTAAGAGCTCCCATGCGTCAGTTAGGACACGGGTAGTTTGGCCCTAGGTGGTTTGGCTCAGGGGCTAGAGCATCAGTCCATGGACTGGCGGGTCCTGGGTTCGATTCTAGCCCGGAGCACATGTCTCAGTTGCAGGATCCGTCCCCAGGCCTGGTCTGGGCGTGTAGGGGCAACCAATCGATGTGTGTCTCCCACATTGACGTTCCTCTCTCTCCCCATCCCGCCACCCTCTCTCTAAAAATCTATGAAAAAAAATATCTTCAGGTGAGGATTAACCCAAAATAAAACCACGAACACATGTTTTTTTTTAAATATATTTCATTTCTTTTTTACAGAGAGGAAGGGACAGGATAGAAAGTCAGAAACATCAATGAGAGAGAAACACGGATCAGCTGCCTCCTGCACACCCCCTCCTGGGGATGTGCCCGCAGCCAAGGCACGTGCCCTTGACCGGAATCGAACCCGGATCCACTGAGCCGCACCGGTTTCTGCAGAACACATGCATTCTGACGAACAAAGCGCGTCCCTAACGAAAGAGGGTCGGGCGGACTTCCTCTGGGTTTTCTCGGTGCTGGAAAAGGGACAAGTTCACATAGGCAATTCCCCGAGCCTCCTTACCGCTGGTGTTGCCCCGTGAGCCCAGCGGACGCCCACTCCGGTCTCCCTGCTGAGCTGGCCCCGGCCTTGGGGAGCCCACTGGTGTGTGCCCACGTGGCGGACGCGTGCCCACCCATGTGCTGGCGGGGTCCCCTTGCCCTCGCCGGGCCGCAGTCCGGCGGCAGGGGCGGGCCCGGCGGGCTGTCAGCCCCGCCGATCGTCGAGGGCTCTGTTGTGCACATCACGTGTCGGGGATCCTTCAGTTAAAGTGGAGTGGCCGCCTGGGGCCCGGAGGGGGATTCAACTTCCCGCCAGGCACCCGGCAGTTCTGTGTACTCACAAACATTTGAAGATGCAGTTTCTCCACTGTCTCTGCCAATAGCAGGAGGAAGCCTTGGCAAGAACTGCCTTGGCTTCTGCGAGTTGGAAGGTTGGTCGCCTTTCGGAAGAGCCGTGAGACCCTCCAGAGCCCCCTTCCCCGGCGCCTGTGCCCCTCCTTGGCTGGCAGCCTCCTTCCCTGGACGGAGCTCAGGGGCTGGTTACGCCTCTCGGGTCGGGCTGGAGGGGAGTGGGGGGAACGCTTGCTGTTTGGTTTGTTTGGGCCCCTCGGGTGGTCTCTCCGGTTCCTCTCGCCTGTTCTTGGCGGGACCGAGGAGGTCAGAGGCAGCTGCTCCCCCTGAGGCTCGGCTGCGTGTCTGTAACCGTCTCTGGGAAGTACGCGCGTCACCCACACACAGACACACACAGACCCCGCTGGGCACCCAGGGAGGCTCAGTGTCCGTGTACCTGGCCAGGTGTTCACTAATAGCTCACATCTGGGGGGTGACTTAGTGCCTGGGCGAACCTATGATAATAAAAGCGTAATATGCTCATTAGAATGACAGCCAGACCACCTTCCAGATGCCCTTCTGGATGACCTTGTGGATGAAAACCATGGCTGCAAGGGCCGAGCCCCATGCACGAATTTCATGCATCGGGCCTCTAGTCTGAAGATGATCTTTTTAAAAAATCACCAAATAGAATCACTCAAACCCTAAACGTCTGCCCTCGGCCATCACCTCAGGTCATGGCGGTCCATGCTGGGGTTCCGTCGTGGGGTCTCCATCCCACAAACCCGCAGGGAGACGCCCGGGGTTTCTGCAGCCCTCCCCCCTGACCCCCCCGCACCTGCCGCTCTGCCTCGCGCCTGGGGCCGTCCTCAAGTGGCGTCTCTTAGCGTAGCGCCCGGTTTGCCAAATGCCATGGCCGCCCAGACCCCGGCCCTCGCGCCAGGCGCAGCCTCGTGAAAGCGTTCTCTCTGACATTTCCCAGAGCGCCTCGCATGAACCCCTGAAAGCCAGGCGCAGATTGAAGACGAATTTACACCTGAGCCTTCTTGGTTGATCTGGGTCTTTATTTGGAACTGACATTTGGGGAGTAACCCAGGTGTCCTCAGAATCCGCCCCTTGCTCACTTCGAAGTGGGGAAGAGGGAGGGGAGGGGCAGGTATGTGAATGGCTAGTGCAGGCGCTTAGGTGAGTTTGAGGCGCTCCGGTGGTCGGGGTTGGGCCAGTTTGGGGTGGAATTCCATCTTTTCACGGGTGGCTTCTTGGGTCAGAGCTGGGCCCTCAGTCACATCTGTTGCCTAAAGGTGTTCAAGATGCCGGGGCGTGGTCTCCTGGGCCGGAGTCTCCCATGGGAACGTGTAGATGATTGGCAGGTTAGACACTGCTGGGCTCCAGAGCTGAATCCCCTCGCAAATTCAGAGCATCATGCGGGACAGACCCCGCGAGGCCGCCTCCCCTAAGCTGCACCAGGCAGATGGGGTGGCGGGACTGAAGCCCCAGGGTCTCGGCTTGGCCCGGTCCTCCGGCCTGCTCTGCCTTTCTTCCTTCCTAGACAGCGCCACGGGGTTTCTGTCACAGGAGGGAGTACCTCCAGTGCAATCCCTGAGCCGGACATTTGGAGCCCAGGTGAGACCCACCACCGCTACAAAGCGCTTCTGACACTGTTTCCAAAGATAAAACGAGAGGTGAAAGAGCTCGGTGAGCTCAGCACACCCAGCCCGGCCGGCGTGGCTCCGGGGTTGAGCATCCACCTACGAACCAGGAGGCCACAGTTCGATTCCCGGTCAGGACACATGCCCAGGTTGTGCCTTGATCCCAGTAGGCGGCGTGCAAGAGGCAGACCCATCAACGATGTTTCTCTATCCCTCTCCCCCAACCCACGCCCTCTCTAAGAGTCAATAAAAACCTACTTTAAAAAATTGCCAAAACCGGTTTGGCTCAGTGGATAGAGCGTTGGCCTGTGGATAGAAAGGTCCCGGGTTCGATTCTTGTCAAGGGCATGCACCCTGGTTGCAGGCACATCCCCAGTAGGGGGTTTGCAGGAGGCAGCTGGTTGATGTTTCCCTCTCATCGATGTTTCTGACTTTCTATCCCTCTCCCTTCCTCTCTGTAAACAATCAATAAAATATATATTTTTTAGAAAATCATCACACCACCCTTCTCACCCTGGAGATCATCAGATGAGGTCAGGAGGGGGTGTTCTGAAGGTGACACCCTCAGCAGCCCCCAGAGTGTTGTGGGGTGACTTCCACGACCAGTTGCAAACGACCACGGAGGCGGTTAAGTTGGTAATAAGCAGGCAAGGATTTATTGAAAACTGGCCAGGACGGTCGGAGACCTAACACTCAATGACCTCACCACCCCAGGAGCAGGCCATCCTTTTAAAGGATCTGAACCATGAATGTTATTACCCTGCGTCTGGCAAACAGCCCCCAAGGCCGCATCTGGGGAAGGGGTGCCAATAGACTATGAATGACCCTATTGCTCGCTCCTTATCTTCTAATTATGTATCCGCTAGATGTGGGAAAGTGGTCCTATCTTGTAAAAACAAGTGGTGTAGCTACATAATTGGCGCCGACCGGTTACTCCTCTGGTTCTAGTCTTCAAAGGTTTTTTTTAGCCTTCAAGGTCTCCAGCTGGAAACTAAAGCAATCATCCTTTTGTTTTAAGCAAGCAGGGGTGAACAGTGGCCAAAGTTTCAAACAGCAGTTTTACTCCAGATAAATGTTCTTATGACCTTATGTCAAGAGGACAGCATCCCAGGGCGTCACAGTGTCACCCGTAGAATGGAGAGCCAGCAATGAACGCAGGGTTTCAGGTGTGGGATCAGAGCTCCAGCTCCCTTCCAGCCAGGGCAGGAAGTCGGCGGGCAGAGGCTGCGGGCGCTGCGGGCGTTGGGGTTGGGTGGCTGCGCTCTCTGGGTTCCTGGAAGCGGGGCTCTGAGAACTGTGCCTTGAAGAAATGTTCCTTTGTAGGTTGATTTGAAATTAGCCTCTCCCGGGCTGAAACCGGTGTGGCTCAGCGGACAGAGCGTCGGCCTGCGGACTGAAAGGTCCCGGGTTCGATTCTGGTCAAGGGCATGTACCTTGGCTGCGGGCACATCCCCAGTAGGGGGTGTGGGGCGTGCAGGAGGCAGCTGATCGTTGTTTCTCTTTCATTGATGTTTCTGACTCTCTATCTCTCTCCCTTCCTCTCTGTAAAAAATCAATTAAAATATATTTAAATAAAAAACTGCACAGAGTGTGTAGTCAAGGCTTTCTTTTGGTTTTGCTTAAAGTCTTAGAAAGTGACACCCCAGAGTGCCGGAGAGATAGTGAATGGAGCCCTCTGGATTCCTAAGGGACGAAGTCACGCCGACAGGTGTGCGAGGCCCCGGCCGATCACCAGCAGAGCAGGCCTCTGGGCAGGCTGTCCTTGGGCATCCCATGGCCACTCCACACCACACTTCCACCTCAGGCAGAAAATTAGCGACTTTTGTTACTCTGTCCTTCCGTGTTTTCGTTAATTGAATATTGTCTGATCCTTCTAAGTAAACTAAATTTGTTTGAATTTTTGCAAGTCTGATTGAATTCCAGGTGCGCAAATGAAAATGAATTACCACCGGTGCAATTTCATCTAACAATTATGGAAATAACTGGATACATTGTAGCGTTGTGGTTTTGCTGTGCAGTCATATTGGATACAGGAGAATAAGAGAGAGAGAGAGAGAGAGAGAGAGAGAGAGAGAGAGAGAGAGAGAGAGAGAGAGAGAGAGAGAGATGGCTTGTTTCCACAGCGCAGCCCGTCCTCCCTCGGTTCCTTTCGGGGCAGAAAAAGCACAATGAGGTCTTGATGGAGTGGCTTCGGGCTAGACAGCGGATCCAGCAGGGCCTCTGGAAGCTTGTCCTATGTCACACATCATTCCCAGTTCCCCGGGTTCCATCGTAGAGTTATCACTGAGTTAAAAAATGAACGCGCATGACATGAAGTCAAAACAGATGATAATTCTGGTCTTCACTGCCTAACGGGACAAGGAACAACAACAGCCTGTAATTATTGCAACCGGGAGTCTAGGTCAGTGGTTGGCAAACTCATTAGTCAACAGAGCTGCATGTGGCTCTCGAGCCGCCGTTTGCCGACCACCTGCCTAACCTAAAAACAGCAAGCATGATGGCAGAATACCATTCCTCGCTAAAAATACCGATGGCGTTTTAAGGAAGGAAGAGTGAGTGTCTGATACAAGGTAATGATTTCTCTCTGAACCACCCATAGGTAGACAGTCTCAGGAACCTAACCCCGGGAAGGCACGCACACCCAGAGTAACCGTGTTCCCCCGCGCAGTCCCGCTGCTGTTGGGAGGGAGGATCGGATAGGTTCCCTCGGAGCCTTGCCCGTCGTGGGCGAGCTCACACTGTGCAGACCTTGAGAATGAGGTTGCCTTCTGCAGCTCCATGAAGTCATCACCCTCCGTGACAAAAGTATGAAGTGTTTGTGTCTTTTGTCTTCATACACACACACACACACACACACACACACACACACACACACACACTAGAGGCCCAGTACATGAAATTCCTGCATGGGGTGTAGGGGATGTCCCTTAGCCCAGCCTGCACCCTCTCCAATCTGAGACCCCTCGAGGGATGTCCGACTGCCCGATTGGGCCTAAATGGGCAGTCGGACATCCTTCTCACAATCCAGGACTGCTGGCTCCAAACTGCTCACCTGCCTGCCTCCCTGATTGGCCCTAACCACTTCTACCTGTCAGCCTGATCCCCCGCTAACCACTACCCTGCCAGCCTAATTGATGTCTAACTGCTCCCCTGCCAGCCTGTTTGCCCCCAACTTCCCTCCTCTGCTGGCCTGGTTCCTCCCAACTGCATCCCCCCCTGCTGGCCTGATCGCCTACAACTGCCCTCCTTTGCAGGGCCTGGAACCTCCCACCGGCCCTGTTGGTATTTGGCTCTTTTGACTAATGAGTTTGCCGAGCACTGGCCCAGGCCGCATGAAACTTCGAACCATAGCACATTTCCTGGCAGCGGTGTGGGACGGGGACAGGGTACAGCCGTGTCCGGATCGCACCCCTCGCAGACACAGGCGGTTGCGGGACAGCTGCCAGGACATGCAGGCAGAATGGCTTTCACTGCGGCCCTTTTATGTGTCTGTTGTTGTGTTCGGGGGGTGGCGTCTGCGCCCGGGATTTTTGGTTTTTCCCTAAGGGCTGCGTTTCCTTTTCCTGAAAGCTGCGCCGTGGTAACGCAGACCTTTGTTTTCCGACTCTGACTACAGAAATTGATTCCTGGCTTCCTGGCAGGATAAAAGACAAAGGTTAAAAGGTGTCGATTGCACGTGTGTGTGTGTGTGTGTGTGTGTGTGTGTGTGTGTGTGTTTTAACGTGGTTCGTCCGTAACTAATTTCAGAGAATCGTTCTCTTTCCCTGGCCACCTGTGGGGTTGTGGGCGATTAATTAAATGCTTCGTTTCTTTTGTCTAATTGAGGCCGTTGCTACCTCTGAGGCAGAACTCCATGAAGTTTGTTGCAAAGACAAATGCTTCGCGAGGGACTGTTTCTTGCAAAGAGAACACCCAGAAAGCTTCGTTCTGCCCTTTCCCTGCACAGGGGCCCGGGCACTACCCGAGAGGCGGCCCTCTCCCAGCCAGCCCCTCCTCCGTTCCCTGGACCCCCAGCTCAGGAAATGCACTTGACCCCCAGCTCAGAGCCGTGGAGGGGTGTGACCGGCAGGCGTGGTGAGCGTGGGGGACACAGCGGCCAGGTGGGCGGCCAGCGGGAGCGGGAACTGCATTCACCTGTGGCTCATTCGGCCCAGGAGATGCGACCATTTCCAAGGAAGCTCTTCCAAGTCATCGTCTGTGGGAACCCCTTTCACGTCCCGCGTGATTCAGGGTTCCCGTTCAGGTTTCTGGAGAAGGCCGCACACAAAATGAATAAAGAAACTTAGAAAAATACCGATTTGGGAAATGGGGGCCAGGCAGTAGCCCAACTCTAGTGGAAGAACTACTCCCCGCTCTGGCATTACCATTCCTTTTATTAAGATTAAAATCATAAGATACAGCTGTCTCCTCCAGGCCAGAGACACCAGTAAAAGCCAATCAATGAATCTTCTTAGGACTAACAGGTGGGGGCTGCTTCAACCACCAACATCCCAGCAACCAGCTCCGACCCCTCAGAGCCATCAAGGTGGACCAGCCCTCCAAACTCCCTGTCCACAGCTCTCTATTATTAAAACAAAAATTGGCTTCCGGCAACCGTCTGCTCTGGGTGATGCCTTCGGCCCAGGTGATCGGCACACGGAACGGGAGGCCGCTGGCCCGATCCCTCCAGAGGCCTGGAGAAGGAGCAGGTGAGCGAGGTCCTCCAGGGGGACATGAGGAGGCTGAGGCAGGGGGTGGGGGAGAACGAGGGCATCCATCGAGCCCCCGCAGACCCCGCCATGGTTCTCTACATGTGGGGATGGTTAAAACCGGTTGGAACTAGACACCAATGAGAAGGAAAGATCCTGGGAAGCACAGACACGCCGCTAAACAGTGGGGGTGAACAAGGACCTCGAGGAGGAAATCAAAAGCTACCTCGAGGCACGTGAAAATGGAAACACAACACAAAATCTCTGGGACACAGCGAACGCAGATATGAGAGAGAAATTCCCAGCAAGATAGGCCTAGGCCAAGAAGCAAGAAAAATCACAAATAGTCTAATCCCGTCGTTACTACACTTGGGCTCTCGAGCCACATGCATCTCTTTGGCCCCTTGAGTGTGGCTCTTCCACAAAATACCATGGCCTGGGCGAGTCTATGTTGAAGAAGTGGCGTTAGAAGTTTAAGTTTAAAAAATGTGGCTCTCCAAAGAAATTTCAGTCGTTGTCCTGTTGGTATTTGGCTCCGTTGACTGATGAGTTTGCCGACCACGGGTCTAACCTGACACCTAAAGGAACTAGAAGAGGAACAGCAAGCAAAGCCCAAACGGAGTAAGAAGGAGAGAATAAAGATTAGAGTGGAAATAAATGACCCAGAGACTAAAAAATATAATAATACAACAAGTTGGTGAAACTGAGCACTTGTTCTCTGAAAAGATAAACAAGACCAAAAAACCCTTAACCAGACTTGTAAGGAAAATGAGAGAGAGGACCCAAATAAATGAAAGAGGGAAGTAGCCACTGACATTACAGAACCACAAAGGATCGTATGAAAATACCGTGAACAGCTATATGCCAAAAAAAGTGGGCAGCCTGGAAGAGACGGATCAATGTCTAGAAACATGCCGTCTTCCAAAACGGAATCAAGAAGAAACAGAAAATCTCAGCAAACTGGTTACAACTAAATCAAAGTGGTAATCAGTAAACTCTCAGCAAACGGAAGTCTAGTCCGGGACTGGATGGCTGTAGACGTTGATTTTACCCAGCAGTCCAGAGAGCTAACAGCTGTCCTTCTTTCACATATGTATGAAATATATATTTCAGAGAGGAAGGGAGAGGGAGAGAGAGGCAGAACATCAATGATGAGAGAGAGTCATTGATCGGCTGCCTCCTGTATGCCCCCTACTGGAGACGGAACCCTTGGCCCGGGCATGTGCCCAGACCTGGAATGGAACTGTGACCTCCTGGTTCATAGGTCAACCCTCAACCACTGAGCCACTCTGGCCAGCACAACTATCCTTCTTAAATGTTCCAAACCATCCCAGAGGAGGGAAGACTCCAGAGTTCATCCTGTAAGGCCAGCATCATCCTAATTCCAGAACCCGCCTGCTGAGCATCAGAGCCAGAACCAGGTGACCATCATCATCTTACCTAATAACAGACAAACATGTAAATTGACCGTGCCTCTGCTACACCCACAGCCAATCAGAGTGAGTATGCAAATTACAATGCCAAAGATGGCAGCCGCCTGGCCGCTCCAGGCGTGGAGTGGCCAGGTGGGGCAAGACACCTGATATGAGAGGGAGGGCAGGGGCGGGGAGCGGCAAAGGGATCTATAGAAGCGGAGTGCCATAGCGAAGACAAGAGGAGTGCCACAGCGAAGACAAGACTGCAGACTCTGGGGCCTCTAGTGAAACTATAAAGCTGAATTTCAGCTGACTCGCACCACCCTGAGTCACGGCTCCATCGGCCCCCACACAAACGACCGCCTTCCCCCTCCGCCCTTCTCCCGGGACCTGCCCCCCTGCTCCGTGTCCGGGCTCTGGGCGGCAGGCTGGCTCCGTTTGCTCACTGGCTGCTCTCTGTGCCATCACAAGGCCCTCGGCGTTTTCTCTCTGCTTCTCCCCTGGGCACGGTGCTCTCAGGACCCACCCTTGATGTCGCCAGCGCAGCCTCTCATCTTCCTGGTGGATGAGTCCATTCCCTGGCGTGTATGCAGGGAGGTACCGCCTTTCTGGCTAGACTAAACCCCCGTGCGGTCTCTCAGGGGGCGTTCCAGAGGCACCTCGTTCCACTGTGACGGCTCGTGGGCACAGGCCCTCACCGTGCTCCCCAGTGGGTCGGGTGGCAGGCCGGACAGAGTCACGGGCACCCCGCTTCCTCCTTCAACAGCTCACCCAGAAAGGGGGATCGGATCCCAACAGAGCGGCCGAGAGCGAAAAAGGCCACATCCAGGCAGGGCCTGACCTCTCGGCGGGCACCGGCCAGGGAGGAGCGGGCAGAGGCTCCCCCCGGTGGTGGGAGGCCCTGGGCAGCCCGTTTGCCCAGCAGAAGGAAGGCCATTGTGTCGGAGGGGACCTTTCGTCGCTGCCCGGCATGGAGCCCGGCCCTGTCTCTGTCCCACGTCGCCCTCTGCTTCCTCTGATGATATTGAGGTGGAGATGCCCTGACGTCAAAGGGCAGGCACCCCTCAGGCACCTGTTTCCTTTATCCGCCTCAGCGGCACCTCCACCTCCTCCCGGCCCGGCCTGCAGGTCACCGTGGACGCAGAGGACAATCTGCACTGAGTGTCACATCAGTGGCCGGAGAGAGACCGAGGGAGATTAAAGCCGGCGGTGGGGCTCACCCCGGAGAGTTTACCGAGCCAGCAGGCAGGGATCTGAGGGGACTGGGCTCAGGGGAGGGAGAGGAGCCGCCCACCGGATTCCTTCCCCGGGGCCGGAATTCGGGGTCTGGGTATTTATATTCGGAAAGTGTGTATCCGCATACCGGGGAAGAAATAGTAAGGGAACCAGGGTGCGTGCTCTCCCCTCTCCCCAGGCCCCCGCCCCAATCTCCGAGGAGGGAGTTTGCAGACACCCCGTATCCCCTCACTGTTAGGACGCAGGTGCCTGGCCCCATTCTCAGCACCGTCCTGGCGTGAAGGCGTTTTCCACACACAGGGAGCCCCTGGCCCCCGCGGCCCCGTTTCTCAGACGAGGACCCGGAGGCGGGAACTAAGCAGCTCGCTCAGGGTCACCGAGAGGTGGGCTATGGACAAGAGAGGCAGTCCCCACAGCAGCTCAGCGTCACCTGCCGCCCGGCAGAAACTGGGCCAGCTCTCCCCATCGACACACTTCTATTCTGCAGCAGGAAAAAAAAAATGATGCGTATTCACAGGGAGGCCAGATAGAGCCCCACCTCCGTGCAGGTCAGGTTTTGCTCCACACGAGCTACAAAATATTTGCATTTGTTGAAAATTCATTTTTCTTTTCCCCACTGGGGCTTCGTGTCAGAATCATCCCCTTACTTATTTTTAAAGGCGTAATGAATCCGCTGTCGCTGGGATTGTTGGGATTGGAGGAGAGGGTCCGAGTGAGCTGTGGAGATGGCTCACTGGGCTGTTTCTCCCCACAGCCCCCAACCCTGCAGGGAAGCAGTGTAAAATGCTCCTCCTTCCTCCCCACTTCCCCCTCCCTCCTCTCCTTCCCCTCTCTCTCCCCCTTCCCTCCTGCCCCTCCCTGCCCCTTGTTCCTTCCATTTCCTCCTGCCTCCTCCCTGAGTCCTCCTCTCCCCCATCTTCCCCACCCTCCTCCCCCACCCTCCTCCCCTTCCCTCCTCCTTCCTTCTTCCATCTCTCCTTCCCTTCTCCCTTCCTCCTCCCCATCTCCCCCTCCCTCCTTCCTTCCCTCCTCCCCACCTCCCCTCCCTCCCCACTGCTTCTCCCCCATCTCCCTTCCTCCTCCGCCTCCTCCCCACCCCCTCCTCCCTCCTCCCCACATCCTCCTCCCCAGCTCCCTGGGCTCTCGGATCTGGCGGGCTCCCTTAGCTCTGTCCTGCGGACACCGCCTGCAATGGCAGCAGCATCATTTTGTCAACAGGACAACGATGGAAATTTCTTTGGAGAACCAAATATTTTAAACTTAAACTTCTTCTAATGCCACTTCTTCAAAAGAGACTCGCCCAGGCCGTGGTATTTTGTGGAAGAGCCACACGGCAAGGGGCCAAAGAGCAGCAAGTGGCTCCCTAGCTGTGGTTTGCCGACCGCTGCGCTAGACCACACTTGGAGGCATCCTTCCAGGCATTTTACTGTGTGGCCTTCTGCCCCGCTCTCCCTTTCTGCCCTTCCTCCCACCTCAGCAGCCTGGGGGGACGGGGGGGCGGGGACGGGGTGGGGGGGAGAAAAGGGGTGGCTGCTCACAGATGCTCGCCCAAGAGGAGCTGTGCCTGGCTGTGAGGCTCAGGGGGTGAGCTTGACATAGGAGCCGGGAGGTCACGGTTTGATTCCTGGTCAGGGCACAAGCCCAGGTTGTGAGCTCCATCCCCAACGTGGGGCAGCTGGTCCATGAGTCTCTCTCATCACAGATGTGTCTCTCTCTCTCTCCCTCTCCCTTCTTCTCTGAAATCAATAGAACTCTATTTTTTAAAATAATTAAATGAAATGAAAAGGAGCTGCATTCGCATCCCTGGGTTTCCCCAAGCCCACCGGCCCTCTGGCTTCCTCTCCACGTGCCCCTTCTGCCGACCGGCCCCTCTGGACACCCAGGCCTGGCTCTGCGCTGGCCGGGACCTGACCGCGTGGCCGAGGCCTGTATCCCTGAGTGAGGGTGCCGCCACCCCAGGTTCCCTCTGCTGTTCTAGCCTGGAAGTCATATGGCCACTCCTGGGGTCACACTGAGCAAATGACTGTGATAAAGGAAGGGGGCACTTTATCGTCCAGGCTTTGAAAATGTCTCTTTTTTGTCTTGTTTTTATTTACTTCAGAGAGGAAGGGAAAGGGAGACAGAGATAGAACACATCATGATGAGCGAGAATCACTGATCATCTGCCTCCTGCACAGCCCCTACTGGGGATGGAGCCCACAACCTCGGCGCATGCCCTGACCAGGAATAGAACCTCCCGGTCCTAGCTTGACACTCAGCCACAGGGCCACACCAGCCAAGCCGTATGCAAAGTCTTTATGGACCTTTAAGATAGACGCAGCTTAGCGATACTTCCTTCCTTGTTTCTTCTAGGAATGACCCTCTGTAACTCTTTTTTCTCATAAATATTGGTGTCCTGGCCTAAACATGTTCCGTGAGATTATCGTTTTTGGACACCTGCAGGCTCACCTTGCTAAAACGTCCCCTTTCACCTGTGGAACTCGGGCTCCTGCGTGCAAGGCCCTGGGTTTCCTTGGCTGAGGCCCGAAACTCACTTCTCTCGATGCTCCTGCGTATCTCCAAGCCGTGAGAGTGGTTAATCGGGAGCAAGTAAAAAACGTTAGGTGGACGGAGGCATTATTTGTGGCCCCGTGTAGACCATCGTTATTGTCATGTAAATGGGACAGGGACACAGCTCGAGGCGGTACAGCTGCTAGGCCACCACGTCTCAGCTGCGTCCGGGCAATCCCTGTGTTTGGAACTGCTTGTAACAGGCTGTTTATTTCTGTGTGAAATGCAGATGGGGGCACACGGATGACTGGGGAGGTTGATATTACACACACACACACACACAGTTTGGGAATGGGAGTGACAATGGAAATGGCCCTCGCTTAGAGCCAAGTCCCCCGAACACACTGCAGTGACAGTGATCGGGAAGAGTACCCCTTGTTCTGTCACTAAATGTGCCAGAATCTCCCAGAATTCTTCACGGTTGAGTTGAGCTAACCTTGACCCAGGATCTACATTTATTTTGAAAACATCTGTACAATTGTTGAAAATCTGAAATGTCATCTTTTGGATTTTTAAAGTGTTAAATCATACATGTTAAAGCAGAAACAAAAGAAGAAGGAGAAGGAGGAAGAGGTGGGGGGAGAAAGGAAGTGCCTGTTTGCGCACTTTCCTTCCTCGCTCTTATTTTGTTTCTTGGCTACTCCGTGGCCTGAGGAGAGAGGATGGTGGTGGGGGTGTAATCCTGCCATCTTTGAGTGTAGGTTTCATGTGCATGTAGATCTATGGGAAATCCTCAGGGCCCCGTTCTGTTCTTTGGGGGTTTCTTATTTGTTTGTTTAATATATTTTTTATTGATTTCAGAGAGGAAGGGAGAAGGAGAGAGAAATAAAACCATCAGTGATTAGAGAGACTCATGGATTGGCTGCCTCCTGCACGCCCCCTCCTGGGGGTCAAGCACGCAACCCAGGCCTGTGCCCTGACCAGGAATCGAACCGTGAGCGTTCCTAGGTGCACGCGCCTCCACCGAGCCGCACTAGCCTGGCCCCTTTCCCATCTGTAACTGTGTGGAGCCACCACGAGCCTTGTCATTTTAGAGAGGAGACTGTTGGGGTGTGGGGAGACGAGTCTGCATGGGTCTTGGGTGAGCCGTTGAGCTCAGGTGTGGGAACCCCTCTCACATCCTGCAGGGTTCAAGGTTTCAGTTCAGGGTTCAGGTTCTGCAGAAGGCTGCACACAAATGAAGAGACTAGAAAAACATTAATTTGGAAAGATGGGGGCCAGGCGGCAGCCCAACTCTATCGGGAGGACTACGCCTTGCTTTGGCCTGGCCGTTCTTTTTATTCAGGTTTGAGATACACCCATTGCCTTTAGGCAGGGAATAAGCAGATTATCTCATCAGTAAGGATTTACAGATTATCTGGTGGGGAAGTGGCTGCAGCTGCTCTTGTCTCCATTAGACAGGGAGCGGTTGGCTCTGACCTTTCAGAGCTTCAAGGTTGACCAGCCTTCCGGGTTCCTTTGTCCACACCTTTCTGTTGGTGAGGCAATGAATTGGTTTCCGACACCCAGGCATCCAGTGTCAGCTTTTCCTACGTCCCCATCCTGGTTCTCACAAGGTCCCTGGCTGCCCCGGTGCCTCTGTGATGAAACAGAACAGCCTGTGGCCTTCTCGTCTCCTGAAGTTGTCTCCTGTCCCCGTCTCAGCGTGTGGATGGGTGAGGGCCTGGGTGAAAAGCTGGACAGAAACCGCCTCCCTCTGCTTCACTTCATCCTGTCGGGCCCCCTCCTGCCTCCTCTCCTGACTCACCTGCCTGAGCCCCGTCTCATCCAACCACCCCGTCCACAAAAGGCTGCTTAGGAGGTATCGGTGTTGCAGGTGCAATTCACAGCCTTCACCACCATCACATTGAAGAGGCAAATGGGTGGTCAGCTCCAGGGGGATACTCACCATCACTTTACAGCATAGCCACCAGCCCTTCTCCCTGAACATTCACCAGGCAGTGCCTGAGCCCGCCAAAGGAGCACATTGGAAAGTGGGAAAACTGCCCTCAAGTAGAACAAATCCTTGTTGACCCTCTTCTATGGGTAAGCCGCTGTACTCGGTAGCACAGGACACAGAAAAAATGAGTAAGAGACAGCCATGGTCCCAAGGAGCTTACAGTCCAAAGAAGGAAAAAGCAGTTAAAAATGTACTGGGTAGAAAAAAGTATGTGTCCACAGGGGCATATAATGTAGGTGTCATGTGACTAAAGGAAGAACAGGAAGATGTGGAAAAGCCTCATAGGAAAAAAAGAACTTGAACTAGATGTTGAAGAGCGGCTTCCCTTTTGTGGGCGAAGGTGGTGAGATGCGTTTGGGCCCATCTTTATGACGGAGAGAAGCACACGCCTCCCATACTCCACCCCGTGTGCCCTGGAGGATTGTTCCGGTCTCGGCTGCTATCCATGACAAGTACATCCTGCACAGCCGGGTTTGAGAGGAAGCAATTAGAAACGCATACATCATGCCAGGAGGTCATGGTTTGATTCCTGGTGAGGCACAGGCCCGGGTTGTGGGCTCGATCCCCAGTAGGGGGTGTGCAGGAGGCAGCCGATCCATGACTCTCTCTCATCATTGATGTTTCCATCTCTCCTTCGCCCTTCCTCTCTGAAATCAATAAAAATATTTTTTTAAAAAGAAAGAAACGCACACATCGCTCTGTAGTCACGTGCTGCTAGCCCAATGGTAGAGTAGGTGGGTGTCGCTGACTGTGCTGGGCCCCATGGAGCCAACAGCGGTGACATTGCGCCCCCCCACCCCCAGGGCAGGTCCAGCACAGGCAGAACAGACCCCGCCCCCTGCACAGCCGGTTGTGAGAAAAGTGTGTATGTGTTAGAGAGTGGGAATTTTTGAGCACTATGAGGCCGTGGACTCTGCCCCAGATAGAGCTGTCAGTGCTGACACTAGGCCAGGCCTTGAGATACGGTCTCATGGCCCCTTCCCAACACAGAGGCCTACTTTCATAGAACACTGTCAGCTTTCTGAAGAACAGGATGACCCTGTGAGTAACATGGTCGTCAATGGCATGACTCTGACGTTGCTTGGGAAAAACTGTTTTGTGTCGGGTTGCTTGCTCTGCAAAAACAGGATGTGGTTAACATGCTTAAAAGTGGTCCTGCACAAAGGGTCGGGGCTGCTCTCCAGACTCGCTGCGTGGAGAAAGGCAGAGCAGTCACCGGCCAGCTAATAAAGGCTCCCTAAATTTTAATTCGGTCTGGGCTCCAGTGGCCGCTCGCTCACATTCATGCCACAACAGTACGTGGCATGAGAACAGGGCCCTTTGCTGCTGCTGAGGGTGTGACGCCGTCACTCTGCTTCTGTGCCTGGAAGCTGTTCCTATGAGTGTGTTCTTCCTGGGACACAGGCATCTGCACCCCAGAGAGGCCTCCATGACAGACCACATGCGCTGGTCCTCAGGGGCCGTGTCGTCCGAGGCTGAAACCGAGTGTGTCCCGCACGGCCGATGCTCCTGTCCGTTTGTCCCCTTGTCTTCACTGGGTGGTTGCTCCTGCGGGTCCCCTGCCCACCGGGCGACGCTCCTCACCCTCGGGCCCTTTCTCTTCTCGTTCCAGGCGACGACGCCACGCCGCGCGGCCCGGTGTTCGTGCAGGAGCCCAGCCCCGTCATGTTCCCCGTGGGCTCCGAGGAGAAGAAGGTGAAGCTCACCTGCCAAGTGAGAGGGAACCCGAGGCCCCGCATCAGGTGTGTCTCTGCGGGCGCCTGCTGGTGCCAAGACGGGCAGATGCCAAGGGGACCAAGGACACACGGAGCCCCAGGCCGGCCCCCCCGGGCTGTCCTGAGACGCCGGGGAGAGGCTGTGATCCGAGGGGCTTGGGCCCACCTCCCGCTCCAGGCAGAGCCGGGGAGCGCGTGTCCTGAAAGCCTCCCTCCTCTTAACAATGTCTCCCCTCACTCTCCCCCCCCCCCCCGTTTTCTTTCTTTCTTTTCATTCAGAGAGGCAGGGAGAGGGAGAGAGAGATGGAAACATCAACGATGAGCTAAAACCATTGATCCGTTGCCTCCCCCTGGGGATGGAGCTGGCAACCCGGGCCTGTGCCCCGACTGGGAACCAGACCATGTCCTCCTAGTTCCTAGGTCGACGCTCAACCCCTGAGCCACGCCAGCCGGGCCATAATGTCCTTTATAAACTACAACAACCACTCGTTAAGATGCATCGATAAACTGGCAGGGAAGTCAGGACTCTCAGAGCTCATAGAGGAAATGAGACTGGGACCCGGAGCAGGAAGCTGGACACTAAACGCTCACACCTCAAGGAACCACGAGAGCCGGATCTTGGACCGGGCAGCGCCGCAGGGATCGGGGGTCCCAGGACAAAGCCTCAGCTCAGCCCCAAGGATGAGGCTCACATGGAATGCCTCCCAGAGTACACCAGTCCCGGGCCTGCACCTTGACAGGAGGTGTAACCAGAGATAAGCTGGCTTCCTTCCCGAGGGGTTGCGAGCAAAGTAACCTCCCGGTTCTCATAGTCGCCGTGGTGCTGAGTGGCTCTCATAGGAGAGGAGACAGCTGCAAGGAAGGGTCATCTGGAGAAATCATCCAAAGGCAGCAGAAAGGGGGGAGGAAAAGCAAAACGAGAGAGAGAGAGAGAGAGAGAGAGGAAGAGAGAGAGAGAGAGAGAGAGAGAGAGAGAGAGAGAGAGAGAGAAGGGTGAGGGGAGGAGGAGAGACTGATTAAGAGAAAACATTCACAGATATCTAATTGGAGTTCTGCAAGGCAAGGCAAGGGAGCATGGGAAAGGGGCAATATTTAAAGAGAAGACTAAGAGTTTTCCCACATTAACAAAAAACCCCAAGCCACAGGGCTAGGCAGCCGGGTGAAGTGAAATGCACCCACGCAGGACAAAGGAAAACAAAGCCTCTTCTCGCATTGTCGCCGTGGAAAAACCCCGAGCCGAGGACGGGACCACGGGGACAACCCCGGCGGTCGGTCACCCAGGCGCCTCAGCGAGAAGGCGGAGCAGCAACGAGCTGTCGTGCGGGCCGGGGGGCAAGATGGGAAAACAGCCCTTCACTGCGGCCACGAGTTAGCTGTCACGTTTCTCCACGGCAGACATACTTTTGTCAAAGGAGAACAGAATAAGTTTTAAAGCAGACGCTGAAGGTGGACGCCAGCAGACCCTCTCTAGATAGACTTGTAGAACACGGGCTTTCAGCAAGACAGAAAGGATCCCAGCTACAAGGAAAAGGGATAGAAAACCAAGTGGTCCGGGTTGATATTCCTGCAGACACAGTCATTGCACTAAACAAGAAGAACAATAAAAACAACACTGTCTTGCAAAGACAAAAAAAAAAAAAAAGAAGAAGAAGAAGAAGAAGAAAGTCATGAAAACAGTAGAGGTAAATTGGAAAGAGATCCACTACACGATGGGTTATCGTGTGGTAAAAAATGAAGCACAGTTGGATCCCTACCTCACAGCGCATACACAGATCAATTCCTCATGGTTAGAAGACCCGCGTGAAAAATTTGGAGTGCACTGAACAGGAAATAGACAAACACACCTCTGACTCTGGAGGGAGGAAGACATTTCTCGAATATGACAGAGAATGTCTGCCTTTGTTAATGTGAAGAACCCGTTTGACAGAATTTAACCAGATGAGCCACCTTACAAGCTCCCAGTGGGGAGAAGATATGTTTAACACTACCATTGGCAAAGGATTAATACCCAGAGTTTACAGTGTCCCCACAAATCTAACGTAGAATACGGGTCGCAATGGAACATTTCCGGAAGCCATTTGAGCGGGTAAGACCAGGAAAGTCCCGTATCCCTTCAATGTATAGAAAGATGGTCAAGGCGTCAGTGAGCGGAAATAGACAAGGTAAAACTACAATGACACACTCTCCCAACACACCAGCCTGGCAGATGTTTCGAAGGCTGTATTGATTATTGCAGGATAGATAATGTAAATAATATAAACACGTGTAACCCCGGGTGTTCATCTGCACGCCCTGGGCCCGTGGCCGCGATGACCAAGGTACGGCTGCTGCCCGTGGGCTCACGGGGGCAGGGCTGTGGGTCAGCGGGCAGCACAGAAGGACGCAGCCGGTGGGTCTGTATTTACCAAGTTCAAAGCAGCTCGGAGGGAGCAGACACTAACGCACCTGACAAGTCGTCACGAAACCAAAATTAAATTGTAATTCCCCCTACAAGGGGGTGGGGGGTGAGAATCACCAAGGAATAGCAGACTTGGAAAGGAAGAATATTCCTTTCCTCAGACCCAGATCTTCATTGTCTTGTGACTCTTTCTCGCAGATATCCCGTGAGTTTTCTTCCGCCGCTGTTTAAAGTGAATGACGAGAACCCGAGGCTAAAATCAACCTGCCATCGCGTGTACAAACCCTGGGGTATCTATCACTCACGCCCCAGATGAAGGGAGGAGATGGGCATTTGCAGGCGGGCAGAGGGCAAAGGGCATCCACACACGTTCCAGGCTGGGGCAGCAAGCATCGGGGAAACTATGTCACTTCTCTGCCCATGGCTGCATCCATCACACAGATCGTCCTTCGTCAAACGCCCCTGTGTTTTCAGACTGCGAATCCGGCCACGCAGAGTTGGCGCGGGACTCGCAGGCAGCGTGGCAGTGCACCGGGGTGTCTGTCCGGGCTCCGAGGAGGGTCGCCCAGGAGTTGGAGCCACCGCCTTGAGCAGCTGCGATGCACCGGGGCCACGCTAGGCTTGCCATGGTCGGGCGGCGTGCTTCGGGGCCCTGCCTGCTGGGGAGATGCTGGCAGCTGTGCTGTGAGGGGAACGGGTGCCAAGGTCCAGAGGTCGGCAAACTCATCAGTCAGCAGAGCCAAACATCAACAGCATAACGATTGAAATTTCTTTGGGAGAGCCACATTTTTTAAACTTAAACTCCTTCTAACGCCGCTTCTTCAAAATAGACTCGCCCAGGCCATGGGCCAAAGAGCCGCACTCAAGGGGCCAAAGAGCCGCATGTGGCTCAGGAGCCGCCGTTTGCCGACCACTGGTCTGGGCCATCCAGAGGAAAAGGTCACTTCGGGGTGGAGACGAGGGCGTGAGCGTGCGTGTCCCCGAGAAGGATATGTTGCGCCAAATCTGCAGGGGGAACTATCCTTACCGCCTGGGTGGGGAAAGGAAGTGCCTTCCAGAAAGGGAAGGAAAAACCCAGCACCCCCCTGAGGGACGGTGCCCTCAGGGTGAACATATAAATTACCCTCCAACCAGGAAGGACGCTTGGCGGGGGGAGGCCACTGTGGATGATGGCAGGACAGCAGGTGTGAGCCCGGCAGCGTCCACTGTGGAGTGACTGTCCCTCTGACAGGTTGATCGTGGAGGCTACATCAACCACGTGAACATGCTCTATGTTGTTAAAAATACATGCAAGAGGCCAGGTCCCACCGTCCATCAGCGTGGAGGGGGGTGGCTCCCGCTGAGCGCACAGCCAGGTGTGAGTTCACTGCCACCAAAAACGGACACACGTTGTGCAGCAGAATTCGGCAAGTTGCTACTTTGTTGCTACTTTGTTGCTACTTTGTTTCTCCCCCAACTGTGACCTTTGATCAATGCAACTTGTAATAACATTGTGTCTCCAGGAAGAGGGGCCGGTCGTTAGTTCAGATTGGCTGGGGAGCAGGAGCCTGTGATGGTTGTAGATGGCAGAGGAATCCGGAAGAAAAGTTTGCAGCAAAGGCCCTCGCAGTCGTGGGTACCTGGCTTTCCTCTGCGCCTTTGGCAATGTCTCTGTCACGGAGAAGTGGATTGGTCCCCGGAGGGACAAGCCCCTCCCTCTGGTTGAAGGACAGAGCAGGGAAGCACGGATGGACGAGATGGTTTCAGACACCTTCCCGGCTACACAGGGTGGGTGTTCAGGTCGACTTAGGGGTGAGGAAGCAGCGGGAGAAATGCGGGGTGAGTCTCGGGCACGCCCTGACCTCGCGTCCTTCCGCTCACTCCCTGGACTGAGACAGCCCTGTCCAGTCTCAGAAGATGGACCCAGACCCAGAAAATGTTAAGAAACATGGACTTGTCCCTTGCATGAACGTCCCCCCAAGGACCTTGGCGGGGGGGGGGGGGGGGGCCTTCCTTCCAGCGGGCACACAGCTCCCCTCTCTGGACAGAGCCAGGCTCACCGGTGTGGTTGATGTGCTTTTGCTGCGAGGTTTGTACTCAGCGTGCGGACCACAGACTCCGAGTCAGAGATGCCTGCCTCCTCCTCCCTGCTGAGCTGAAACACTGAACAAAGGGAGAGGCTTTTGCTGCAGCAAAGCCCCCGGAGAGCTTCCCCGCCGGGCCAGCCCTGTGCGTCTCCGTCTCCAAGCGTCCCCACGCAGGCCCAGCCGCCTGCGCAGCCTGGTCTCCCCGGAGTTGCGTCTTCATCCCCTGGGGTTCAGAAATCAGCTCGGAGGCCCCCCCAATGGGCCCTGGCTCTCGGGAGTCTCCTCTGTTTCCCCATGGGCACCATCTGTTCTTCACCAGCACTGAGAGTCCTCACACGGTGAACACAAACTGCAAATCCGCGGGGGTGGCGTGAGCGTGGGGACCCGGTGGGTCCCCATCAAGTCACCCAGCGAGAACCGGGGCAGGGCTTTCTCCGGGAAACGCCCCATCTCACAGCGAGAACCCCGTCCCCTGCCAAAACCGGTGTGGCTCAGCGGATAGAGCGTCGGCCTGCGGGCTGAAAGGTCCCGGGTTCGATTCCGGTCAAGGGCATGTCCCTTAGTTGCGGGTGCATCCCCAGTAGGGGGTGTGCAGGAGGCAGCTGGTCGATGTTTCTCTCTCATCGATGTTTCTGACTTTCTATCCCTCTCCCTTACTCTCTATAAAAAAATCAATAAAATATATTTTTTTTAAAAAGAATCCCTGTCCCCCCCCCCCCTCGCCCTTTGCGCATCAATGCAGATGCAAAGGAGCTTAGGGACTCCCCGAAGAGCATTCTGGGTGAGGCGACCCACCCAGGGGGGCACTCCTGTCCCCAAAGCCACTGGGCCGAGAAGACGCACGCGTTCTCCTTCCTGAACGCCCCTCTCAGCTTGCAGCTCACACGAGTTTGCAATTTCCTCTCTGAGTTCTTAGATTTGTCAGATTAAATTGCTCAGCTATCATTTGAAGTGAGAGTTATGGCTGAGACGTGATCCGCTGACTCAAAAAAAAAAAAAAAGTCGCAGGCAGGCGGCCAGCGCCCGAGATTCATGCGCATCCAGACCTGGGAAACGGAGCCCGGCTGGTCCCTCTTTATTGCTCATTACCTCCCTGTCGGTGTCAGGACACAGAGAGAATGACCGCCGGCCTGCACGCCGCCTCCTCACCGGCACACACGGAGAGCCACGTCCCGGCTCCTGCTTCCGGCCCCCCGCCCCCCCCCCCCCCAGCCCAGGCCGCTGACATTTTCCATTTTAAAGACATAGATGCTAACAGATGTGAGCCATGGTGCTGGGGTGAGCAGAGCAAACGTCCCACAGAGGAGACCCTTTCCTCGAACCCACACGCGTGGGAGCCCACAGAGGCCGCGGGGGAGGTTACGGAGCGATGGAGGCCAAGAGTCCACAGGGAAGGGGAATTCCTGGGGACGGATCTCCCGGAGAAGGTAGGGGCAGGTTGAATGATTTCGACACGGAAGAGTGAGGAAGACGTTTTGGGGAAGAGGCGTCTGTCCTCCAAGATGACCTTGAAGGGTGAGATCTCCACAGAAAGGGCCAGCCTTTAAACATCTGCCTTTGTTGGTACCGAATATCCGAAACCCGGCACCGGGCTGGCCTGCCTGGTCTCACTTACATCCGTTGACACGATGTGCACCCCTCCCCCCCGCCAGGATCCCACAGAGGGAGCCCCGTTCTCCCGCTCCCCAGTTTCGTCAGCTCTGGGTCGCAGTTTTGGTTTCCTGCGTGACTGCCACTAGATCATGGCCATGCCAGCTCGAGCTACACGCTGGTCATCACCTGATACAATGTATACGGCTTGGGAGGGAGAGGGAGGGGACAATGAGATGGTCACTAAATTGTATCCGCTCAGCCCATGGCGGGGGCGGGGGGGAGGTGGCTCAGGGGAAAGAGCATCGGCCTGCGGACCCCAGGGACCCGGGTTGGGCGTGTACCTCGGAGAAACTTGCACAGAAACTCGGTTGCAGGCTCCTTCCTGGCCCGGGACCTCTCCCATCGAAGTTTCTCTCTGTCGTTCCCTGTCTTCCCCTCTCTCTAAAACTCAATGGGGAAATATCCTCGGGTGAGGATTTTAAAAAATAATAATAATATACCAGCTCAAAAGGTTTTAAGTAGTCAGATGACTTACTGGCTGCGATTTCTTTGAAATGTTACGGCTATGGACAAAAACAAAAACAGGAGCTGTTCGGAAAGCTTCGCTGTTTGAATGTGTGAGTCCCGCCACCCGTCATTCCCGGAGCCAAACGCACCAGTCAGAGGCTCAGGAGATGCAAGGAAACGAACAGAAGACCCAAACCCGCACTGCCTCTGCCACCCGGTGGCCGGGCCTGGCCTCCTGGGCGGCTGCCGGCGTCTGAGGACCAGAGGCCAAGGGCGTCGTCTCGGCCGGCCGTGGTCGAGGCCATGTCGGTCCCTAAGACAGCTCTGTGGCCCCCCAGCTTCTCAGCCGGCCATTTCAGCCAGACGAAGGACCACATCAAAGCCACGCTGCTCCAATTTCATCAAATACTCGGCCGTCTGCCCGTAAGGGGTGCCCTCTGCGGGGACCTGTTTAAAGAATAACGGCAGCCCGGCCAGCGTGGTGAGCGTCAACCTGTGAGCCAGGAGGTCAGGGTTCGATTCCCGGTCGGGGCACAGGCCCGGGTTGCAGGCTCCATTCCCAGTGAGGGGCATTTGGAGGCAGCCAGTCAATGATTCCTCCTCCTCATTGATGCTTCTTCTTTTTTTTTCTTTAAGTATATTTTATTGATTTTTTACAGGGAGGAAGGGAGAGGGATAGAAAGTCAGACACATCGATGAGAGAGAAACATCAACCAGCTGCCTCCTGCACACCTCCCACTGGGGATGTGCCCGCAACCAAGGTACATGCCCTCGACCAGAATCGAACCTGGGACCTTCCAGTCCACAGGTCGACGCTCATCCACTGAGCCACACCGGTTCCGGCTCATCACTGATGTTTCTCTCTCTCTCTCCCTCTCCCATCCTCTATGAAATCAATAAATATGTTTTGAAGAATAACTCCAACCCAGAGAGGGGGGTGCACAGTGGAACCTTGTTTGGAGAAACTTGTGCAGATGCTCCGGGCTTAATTAATAAGCCAAAAAGCAGACCCACAGGGAACCCTCCGTGGCGTCATCAGGCGTCAGAGCAGGTGCCACCGTGTGGCCACCATCGTGTCTGTGGCAGCCACGCTGTCCCTGCAGACGTCGTCCCCGCTGCCAGGCCGCTTTCTCGCTCTTCCGGGGCCGGCGCTGCCGCTCCCGCGGCGACGCCTCTCGGACGGTTCGGCGGTACCGACGGCCGTCACAGGCTTTCTCTCCTGGCGTTCTCACTCCGCAGGTGGAAGTTCAACGGGACAGACGTGGACACGGGCGTGGATTTCCGCTACAGCGTGGTTGAGGGCAGCCTGCTGATCAACAGCCCCAACAGAACCCGCGACGCAGGGACCTACCAGTGTGTGGCCACCAACGCCTTCGGGACCGTGGTCAGCAGAGAGGCGCCGCTGCGCTTCGCCTGTAAGTAGCCGCTGCGGGACGTGGGGTATGCGTGCCGCCTCACCGACCCGCCTTCTCAGCGCGTCCCTTGGACACCAAAGAGGCCCTCGTGTGGCATACGATGGCTCACCCTCTCTGCGTTCCGGGAACATCGTGTCCGTGGGGTCAATGGAAAACCTGCGTGGGGAGGTCGCTGCCTTCTGCTTTTATGACCACTAGATGGCTGGGTCATGTGACGGTCGGGTTATACGCTGCTCAGTACACACATCAATGAACACACACACTGGCGTACACACATGTAGGTTCACGTGCGCATACATTCCACACACACTATAAAGCATGTGTAGAAACAAGCAAATGAGCTTCATTAAATTACCACTCAATGTGACAGGTGTTTACCCAGAAAGCCCAGTTAGAGAAGACCATGGTAGTCTATTCTTTCCACAATTCTCTCTTTTTTTTCTTATTATAGAAATCAGGGGCATTGTAAAGACAGCTATGATAACAGAAGGTGAACGTTACCTTTCTGTGATACCTTTTGTATTTCTGGTGGAGAGCATTTTTTAACAATATATTTTATTGATTTATTACAGAGAGGAAGGGAGAGGGATAGAAAGTCAGAAACATTGATGAGAGAGAAACATCGATCAGCTGCCTCTTGCACACCCCCTACTGGGGATGTGCCTGCAGCCAAGGTACATGCCCTTGACCGGAATCGAACCTGGGACCTTTCAGTCCGCAGGCCGACGCTCTATCCACTGAGCCAAACCAGTTTTGGCTGGTTGAGAGCATTTAACAAACAACCTGCCGCCTCTTAAGACCACCCGCCAGCTCATAAAAGTTCGGGAGACTGTGACTGTGGTAGAAAGTGGGAGCTAGAAGCAGCATAGGAAGGGAGTGGACTGATAATTCTCAGGGGGGAAGGGGTATTGGGGGTGCAGGAAGAGACTGGACAAAAACCATACACCTATGGATGAGGACAGTGGGGGATAAAGGCAGAGAGTGGGGTGGGAACTGAGTGGAGGGGTGCTTTGGGGGGGGAAGAGGAATAATTGTAATAATCTGAACAATAAAGATTTATTAAAAAATAGAAAGATCAAAAAGAAAAAAAGAAAGGAGTAGCATGTGGCAAATGAAACCCAGAGGCAACTACAGAGAGTGCGTGGAGCGGGGGGTGGAGGGGGGGAGCACAGAGGCTGGGGGAGTGACGGTCACCTGTTTTGAGGGTTTATGCATTGACATATGATTGTATATTTCCTTGTGTGAAATCCCCACTCATAGCGCATGGCAGGAATGTCAAAGGTTTTGTAGTAACAAAGTCTGACAGCAGTAACACTAGCATATTCTCGTGAACAAAATCCTCTCTGGAAACCAGCATCAGCTACCCCTACTGTCCAGCGCAGAGTCTGTTACTGACATTTGGCAGAGTTTTTCTTAGCCAGGAAGTGAACTTGCTGGGTGCTAGGCATGTGTGGGATTTGGGACCACTTTGTTCGTTCATGTCTTCCCAACACGCGTGGGTGTGCAGAATCACGGTAGGACGTGTGTCCAGCTGAGGGTTTATTCCCCTTGGTTTAATACAAGCCTCAAAATTTAGTAATGACAGATGAGTTTTGTTGGGTTCATTTTTGGAAACTAATCGTAGAATCAGTGGTGCTTAGTGTGGCAAAGAAACTGTATTCAATTACTCTTGTACTGATTTGATTTTTGGATTTCATCATGTAGGAAGTTTTTCCAGACAACAGTGCTAACCACAGCAGCAGTGGGACTGACTTAGCATTACCGACTTTCAGTGTTTCGACCTTATGACGCTAAAAAGCAAATTACCAAGGCTTACGGCCACTCTGGTGTAGAAATCCGGGCATTTCTGTACCAAAAGGCCTATCGGAGAGACAGAAGCTCATTGAAATGCAGTGGGTGAGCCGCAGCGAAAGCTACCACTGGTCGTGGTAGCCTGAGGGCTGGTGCCTGGGACCCACCTGCTTGTTCCCCCTCAAGTGTGACGCGGGCATCCTGCCCCCAGAATCCTGGGCTGACCGCCACCCAGCTTCAAAAATTCTACAACCAGAGAGCTCAGGCCTTCCCCTCAAAGCATCCATCCAACCACCCAGACCACCGGGTTGGTCCAGAGCACAAAGCTCCCCCAGCATCTCCACCTTCAAACGGCTGAGCATGCTCCTTTTCCCCATTATCCCTCTGGGTGCTTGCTCACTGCGGGGCATTCGCTGGGCTTTTAAAGCTGTAGTCATGGCCCTTTATCCCATAACTAGAGGTCTGGTGCATGAACTTTATGCACAGGGGGAGGGGTGTGTCCTTCAGCCCAACCGGCACCCTCTCCAATCTGGGACCCCTCTAGGGATGTCCAACTCCTCATTTAAACCCTATCCCAGTAGGATTGGGCCTAAATGGGCAGCCAGACATCCCTGTCACAATCCAGGACTGCTGGCTCCCAACTGCTTGCCTGCCTGCCTTTCTGATTGCATGGATGGGGCCAGCTGGTTTGCCCTGAAGAGTGTCCCAGATCAGGGTGGGGGTTCCCTTGGGGCAAGGGGTGGCCTGAGCGAGGGGCCTGTGGAGGTTTGCAGGCTGGCCACACACCCCAGTGACCCAAGCGGAGGCCCTGGTATCTGGCATTAATCTATGTCTACAATTGAAACTTTGTAGCCTGGAGCGGAGCCAAGCCTTCTGCTCGCTCTGGGGTGGCAGCCATTTCTGTTTGAAATTTTGTAGCCTAGAGTGGAGACCTAGGCCTGCAATGGCAGAATGAAAGCTTGGCTTCCTCTGTTGCCAGAGAAACCCAAGCCTTCCTCTTGCTCTCAGTGGCGGCAGCCATCTTGGTTGGGGTTTATTTGCATAATCTGCTCCCAATTGGCTGGTGGGCATGGCTTATGGGTGTAGCGAAGGTAAGGTCAAATTTGCATATTACTCTTTTATTAGATAGGATGATTAGACTCTTAGGAGAGTCTGTATGCTAAGCCATGACCCACAAGTCTGGGAGGGAATTTCTTTACTCATCACCTACACAGGGACACAACAAAGAAGACACACACGTACAGATGGTTTGGAACAATGTCTTTTTTTTTTTTTAACCCCGTACCCTTTCTATCCTAGTCATTTTCTGGAGAGTTTAACCTCTTGACCATCCATATTCATAGTTTTTTAGACTTCCCTTTTCCTATTCTTTTTTTCATTAAAAAGAAGATAAAAGATAGGCCTGTATTCAAAAAGTCCTTTTTAAATGGTTGGAATAAGACATTTTCCTCGGCAGCGTAAGAGGGAGCAAGACAATGCCACCTTTTGAATGTTCCCGAGGCGCAGCTTTCACGCGGAGTTTTCTCATCCTCGTGGAGAAAGGAGCGCTGCCTTTGACCCCTGACCAGACTGTAACCTGCAGGAGAGAATAGCTCTTTATTGTAATCATAGGACCTTGGGGCAGAAACACCCTCCCGGGTGTCTTGGCCTGTATCTTTATTTAAAAAACCCCATCGGAGATGGGAGTAAAGGCATCCCTCACTGTTAATTGTGCGGTTAATCCGTGACCGTCCAGGAGAGTTGGCTCGGGTTCCCAGTTCAGTGCACCCTGTGTCTTCACAAGCAACACATCCATTCTTCCTTAGCCACAGGCCACCATTGTAAATCTCATGTCAATACCTCTTGTCATTGTACCCGGGAGATAATCCTGCGCATCACACTGTCATTCTCATTTGATGGATTATTTCTTTTAATTGTCTTCATGCTGCTTTTGTAGACAGAAGTTGGCAATCTCTTGCTTTTAGCCTTTGAAAAGGTGGGAATTCACACCAGCAAAACTTCCCTTCATGGAGAGGATGCCTTTAAGAACCTGCCCCTCCCCCAGTTTCTTCCTTCAATGTCTTTGAGCCCCAAATCCTTCCTAGATTAGACAGGCAGAGCGTGATTTAAGTCACTCTTGATGAGGTGCGGGCATTTGCATGAGCAAACAGGGTTGAAATATAATGTGGAGCTCACTGCATTGTCCCTGGTCCCCGCGGGCTTAGGCCATCAGCAGTCCCTTCTCTGTCACTCGGCCTGTTTCTAATTGCGGGCCACCAAACCCTCTGTCATTCACTCCTGTTCCGCCTGGGGCGAGAGGCCCGATTGGTTCATCCGCCAGGGTGGACCCAGTGCCCAGCACTGAGTAAACTGGCAATAATAGCTGCTGAATAGGTGAATAAATAGTAAGGTTTGGACATTTAAGTCACCCGGCTGTGTTTGGGCCCAGAGGTCAGGACCTTTGGATGGCCCTGGGAGTGCCTGGAGGTGGGTAGGGGCATTTCCGTGGAGAAGACAGATGCAGTCTTAGCTCCAGATGAGGGTTGTGTGCGTGGGGTCAAGGCGTAGCCTAAGAAAGAAGTTCCTGCGTGGAAGGCACCCAACCTGGTATGGAGGTCCCCTGGGTCCTGAGATCTTGGCCTGGGAGCTGAGTCCGTGTAGAAGGAAGAGCTACAGCCCATCACCTGGCTGCCCCGCCCCCGTCCCCCATCCCCGCCTGCATCCTGGGGAAAGGGGGGGTCATCTTTGCAGAACTCCTGTGAAGTGTGACTCAGCAGGCAATTCTGTTCTCTGATGTGTAGAAATGGATCTCTTTTCAGTAAATTGTAATGCGTGTTGTATACTTACAAACTAGCCCAATCACTTGATTTTTTCCATCGGAAAGTGGGCTTGAGGCATGGGGAGACCACTGCCCAGAGGAGAGAAGCTGGGATGGAGCCCTGTGCTCCATTCCATTTTGGCCCCATAGTGTCCCTAAGGCTCCGCCGTCCTGCCCACCCAGAGGGGGTGCCCCAGTTCCCCTCTCAGGCCGTTAGGAAAATTAAATGCCAGATCACTGCAGAGTCCCAGGGCAGTTTCTGGCAGGAGAAAGTGATATGATAAGGGTTTCTCTGCTTTCTCTCTTCTCTTCCCCCTTCTTCCCCTCCCTTGCCTGTTTTTTGTTTGTTTTGTTTTGTAAGTAGGAACACTAATGTTTATTAAGAACATAAATAACCATAGGACACAAGACACTGGGGGGGGGAGGGGAGCAGGAGAGAGCATGTGCTAGGGGGTTGGGAAAGCCAGGGGGAGGTCAAGGAGAGGGAAAAAAGGAAACATATGTATTACTATTTGTAATACTTTAAAAATAAAAAAAATTAAAATTTAAAAAAATAGTGGTTGAGAGCACAGGCGTGGAGTTACATGATCCGGCCTGCCATCACTCCTCCAACCCTGTGACCCCGGGCGAGGTCCTTCTCTCGCCCCCCGTTTCTTTAGCCATAAAATGGGGAGAATGCCCAGACTTCCTTTTGGTGAGGAGCCAATAAGTGGGTTCTCATTACCTCCTGGGCCCCTGCCTGGCACCCGCGGAGGGTGTAAGCCTCGTTAGCTCCGATGATCATTGCTGCTGTGGTTGTGTTTCTCCGCGTCAGACCCCGTGAGAAGGGCTCTGGAACCCCTGAGCTGTGTCGTTTTCAGCAGAACCCACGGTATTACTCTAATTTCGTGGTGAAGAACCGGAGGGGTAGTGAGGTGAGCTAACTTTCGCCAGGGGTGCTGTGGACCGAGTCAGGCCACCTGGTCTCCCCCCAGATGCCTCCAAGGACACCTCACTGATGGAACTTTCATTCAAACCATAGATTTTCGTGGTTGATAAAATGTTTTCCTCTGTAGACACAAGAGTGGATTTTTGTAAAATGTGTTTGCAGCCTTTGATGTAGTACATTCGTCGTTCTTTTTTTTTTTTTTTTGCTTTTGATTTTTTAGTTGTAGGCTTGCTGGATGCGGCCATAATGTTGATTTACTGTGAACAGCCAGAAGTGTAATGGTGTACACTGTAATCTTGCATACATTTGTGACTTTAATTTTAATATAATTGGTCTCAGGTTCCATAATGAGGATAATTAATAACAATATTTCTGCTCCAAAAGGTAATATGCAAATTCCCAAATTATTGCAAGGAGGCGGCGAAACATCCTGGAGATTGAAATTTTATGGTAAATACGTGTGGGCTGGTAAATGGTATGTCCCCAAGCAGTGAATGACATATTACGGTAAGTTTCCTTACTCCCCGGCAATTCCTCCCTCACGTGGGAAAAGGGGCACCTTCCATGCACAGTACGAGGGAGCGCTTTCCAGAGCATCATCCCAATCACCCCACATCCTGGCCCGGCCCCCCGATTGCCTCACCCGCCTCATTCTGGGCCGGAAGTCTGGCTGTTTCCTAACAGTTCGGGTCTTCAAAACAAAAGACGGATGCTGCTCATTGTCTCAAGTGGCGGGGGACTGTACCCCACAGGTAGGGACACCCTCCCCATTCATCCTGCCCCGTGACAGCAGTCACTCACCAGGCTGCAGGGAGCTGGCGTTGCCGTGGCCACCAGCAGGGTGTGCTCTTGGGAAGCAGGGCCCTGGGTCTCTGCTTATCTCTGTGGTGCCTGGCCGGGCTGGGGGCGGGAGAGGAAATAAGGCAGGGGCACTGCCTACCCTGCGAATCCACCTCCCGAGCCTGCCTCAGGGAAGAGGGACGGAGGACAGAGAGGAGGGGAAAAGGAAAGGCAGGAGGGAGATACGCAAAGGTGCCCATGTTGGCCTTCTTTGTTGACCTTGAGCAGTGATTTCCAAGGGAGAAGTATCTCAATAAGCCACTCCATTCTGGGGCTAATGTCAGTCTGCTTGGTCAGTGATATGGCCGCCCACGAGGTTTTTGTTTGTTTGTTTGTTTGTTTGTTTGTTTTAAATACACTTTATTGATTTTTTTTTACAGAGAGGACGGGAGAGGGATAGAGAGTTAGAAACATCGATGAGGAGAAACATCGACCAGCTGCCTCTTGCACACCCCCTACAGGGGATGTGCCCACAACCAAGGTACATGCCCTTGACCGGAATCGAACCTGAGACCCTTCAGTCTGCAGGCCGACGCTCTATCCACTGAGCCACACCGGTTAGGGTCCACCCACAGTGTTCATGGTGAAAATATCTCCTTGAAGCACAGTGACTGAGCACACAGGCTGACTGAAAGAAACCTTTCCCCTGGCCGCTCCAGCAAGCCCTTTGCGCCCCCATGCCGGGCGCTCTCTGGGTATTGCGGTGATCAGAGTGGGCAGAGATTGGGGCCATGGCAACAGAGACCAGAAAAGTGTGGCCCCAATGAGCATGCTGTGCCGCATTCCACTGAGGCTTATGGCAACGTGGTTCCTGGGCCTTGACCATTGTTCCAGTCACAGAAAACTTCGAATGTTCTTGCTTTTAATATTCAACAATTGGGCCTTCGCTGGTTTGGCTCAGTGGATAGAGCCTCAGCCTGCAGACTGAAGGGTCCCGGGTTCAATTCCGGTCAAGGGCAGGGCACATGCCTGAGTTGTGGGCTTGATCCCCAGTGGGGGGATGTGCAGGATGCAGCTGATCAATGATTCTCTCTCATGCTGGGTGTTTCTGTCTCTCTCTCTCTCTCTCCCTCTTCCTTCCTTTCTGAAATCAATAAAAATACAATTTTTAAAATACATTCAATCACTGGTTGACTTTTCACAGCCAAGGAACGAAGAGTGCAGCCAGGCAGAACAGTAGCTGGGGTTCTGAGGGTTGGCAATGAGGGAGCGGCCGCGAGAAGCAGGCAGTGTCGGCGGAGGGCTGGAGACGCTACGCGTGAATATTTAGATCCATCAGAACTCAGTAGCTAAGGAGCATTTGGATGGCACAACTGAAAACACTGGTCTTCGACAAAAGAGTGAAATTCTCCAGTTGAGTAGTTGGGAGACATCAGAGCAAAACTTGCTGAGTTTCTGAAGTAATGCTCTTGATAGGTTATTCCTGCCACTCGGTGTAACACTAGAAAGACAGCCGTGGGGACAGTGGTGTCCCGCGAAGACTTTAGAAGGTGGAGGACTGGTAGGTGCACGGCCGAGCTGTTGGTTCCCGTGACCTAATTGTCGGTTGCGGTTGAGTGACTAATTGAGAGTCAGGGGTGTCCAACATCCGTCTGGCGTATGTCGTCCTGGTCCCTTCCACAGCGCCTGTTCTGTGCCGACACTAGTCACTGTAGCTGTTAGCTTCTCGGGTGTGTCTCCCTCAGTGGCATAGGGTGCTTAGCTCTCCCTGCCTGACTGCTTTCCCTCCCAGAATGGTCCCGAGTCCACCCACGTTGTTGCAGGTGGCAGGGTCTCATCTTCTCCTGTGGCTGAGCGGCATTCCATTGAGTGTATGCCCCACATCTTCCGTATCCAGTCCTCTGTCGAGGGGCCCGCTGGTTGTTCCCACGCCTTGGCCACCGTGAACCATGCTGCCATGAAACAGGGGTGTCCCTTGCAGCCACCAAACACGAGGCGACTTGCTTACTTCTAACGCCACTTCTTCAAAATGGACTCACCGGGCCTTGGTATTTGGTGGAAGAGCCACACTCAAGAGGCCAAAGAGCCGCATGTGGCTGGCGAGCCGCAGTTTGCCCACCACGGGCTTACACCATCCCAGGAACCTTAACAGAGCCATGTGGTCTTTCCTGGCCACTGCCACCCAGGATAAGTGAAACCACCTGGGAATGAGACCGAGGGGAGCAAGGGCGAGGGGAAGGCTTGATGGATGGGGGGGGGAGGGGCGGGGGGGGGGGGCTGGGCCAGGCATGGGCCGGACTGGGCCTTGTCCTGGGAAGGTGACAGAGGGCCTGTGTGCCCTCTGACCCAATGAGAGAATGAGCAGGGCCGCCTGGAAGCAGGCTGAACACGCCCCTTCTACAGGGCGAGATTATAACAGGAGCAGAGGAGCTTGTTGGCCCCGGGTCCCTCTCCCTGGGCTTCTTTTCAAAGTCATTTGACCCTTTTGTCTGCACTCTGAAGCCCAGGAAACCAGCCATTATCACACGCAGAGCGTCTGACCTACCTGTGGCCGCGCCAGTCCCACGGCGGGTCCCTCGTGCGTCATTACGGCTCCGGCTGTGACATCGCTTAACGGAGGGCAGGCTCCGAGGTCCCCATCGGCGCCGTGCGCGGGGGGCCGGGATCTGAGCAGCCCGCTGCCCTCAAGCTGACACGCGTTTCTGCAGAGCCGGCTGGTTTCCACTCCCCTGCTCCGGGCCAGCCCCGTAGAGAGCAGAGCAGGCTGCAGGGCCAGCGGTTAACGCCCAGATTCAGGGGCCTCAGGAAAAGGTGTGAGTGTGTGTGTGTGTGTGTGTGTGTGTGTGTGTGTGTGCATGCATTTGCCTGTGTGTGTGTTTTCTGAGAACTACATTATTCTGTTGGATGTTTTATGGGTAATTCAATGCAGAAGTGGCCCCTAACCTGTGTGAATGACACGGGTCCCAGTCACCGGTCCTCCGCAGTGTGTGTGTTCGAAGTGCACAGTGTGACCAGAGTAGTGATTTGCTGCCGGACACCTGCCCAGGCCAGTGGCACCCGCCGTGCACAGCTTTAGCTCACGCACCGACCCCTTCCATAGCGACATGCGTCCTGCGCAGCGGGCAGGCCAGGAGCTGGGGCTCAGCAGCGCGTCCACGTTGACCCTTAAAGGCTCGAGGGGCCCACAGAGGGGCCTGCCTGTTCTCAGCTGGGGGATTACTTTCTCCTACTCTTTAAAATGCTGTCATCATCAGGACGGGTCTTTCCGAATGAATGTCGTATAAATATATGTGGAATAAACGAAGCTATAGGAATATCCAAATCGGCCAAGGAAAAAGTAGAAGGAAAATAGAACTCCCTTGGTTTTGACCGGCCTCAGAGGTAACATGTCCTCTGAAATATTCTATTTCCTTGAACTGAGAAGTCCTATTTTTATATATTTTTAACATTGGAAAGCACTCTCCAATTCCAATAAAGATGGGCATTAAATATAAGTGCTTTTCTTTTCCCTAAAAAATCTCATTAAAGAAGTTCAGCCTCACTGTCAATGCCATCTCTTTTTGATAACAGCTTTATTAAGAGATGTCACATATGATAATTCAACAATTCAAGACGTCCAACTCAGTTAGTTTGCAGTGTATTCCCAGGGTGGTCCAACCATCACCACCATGGAATCTCCAGAACATTTCCATTACCTTAAAAGTATACCCCGTCCTCTTGACTAGTCACTCCTGTTCCTCCCACACCCGACACCACTAATGCACTTTCTGTCCTCATGAATTTGTCCACCTGGACACTTCATATACATGGGATCACGTATATGTGGGCTTTTGTGGCTTGTTTATTTCACTTAGCATCATGCTACCAAGGTTCACCGATGGTGTAGCATCTGTTAATCCTTCCTTTCTGCTTATGGCCAAATAATAAGCCATTGGGTGGCAATAACACCATTCTGTCGATTCATCCATCAGTGGTCGGACATCTGGGTTGTCCCCACTTTTGAGCTGTTCAGGACATGCTGCCATGATCACTGGGATACAGATTTGTTTTTATGTGGACATACGTTTCCACTTCTTGGGGCTCTGTTCCTAGGGGTGGAAACGCTGAGTCAGATGGTAACGCTGTGTACCACATTTCGAGCAAAGTGTTTTCCAAATTGGCTGTGATGTGTTGTAATGCACTAACACTGTGTGAGGGCTCCCCTTTCTGCACGCCCTCGCCAAGCTGTCTATTGCCTGTCTCTCTTTTTTATTTCAGCCAGCACAGTGGATATCGAAGTAGTATCATAGTGATCATTGTGTGTGTGTGTATGTGTATATGTGTGTATTGTGTGTATGTGTGTATATGTGTACATGTGTATGTATGTGTGTATGTGTGTATGTGTGTGTGCATGTGTGCTTGTGTGTATGTGTGTGTGTATTTGTGTGTGCATGCATGTGTGTGTGTGAGTATGTGTGTGTGTGTCTGTGTGTGTGTATCTGTGTGTGTCTGTGTGTGTCTGTGTGTGTGTGCCCTGACTGGGAATCGAACGCATGACCTGTTGGTGCATGGAACGATGCTCAACCAACTGAGCCATACCGCCGGCTCATACTGTGGGTTTGGTTTGCGTGTCACAGATGGCTGATGATGTTGGACAATTTTTTACGTGTTGTTTTTTGGGGGGGCCATCGGTAACATCTTCCTTGGAGATATGTGTCATCAGACTTTTTGCCTATTTTTAAATGGGGTTGCCTGTCCACTGCGGAGTGGTACGTTGTCTGTGTAGACCCTGTGTGCAAGTTATCAGGCACGTGATGTGCGAGTATTTCCTCCCACTCTGCAGGCTGTCTTTTCACTCCCGCGTGAGTGTCATTTGAAGCCCAGAGGCTTTGGTTTTGACCAAGTCTAATTTACATTTTCTGTTGTCGCCGCGTGCGCGGTGGGTGCCGCCAGTGAGAAATCGTAGCTTGCAGTCGCAAACACGGGCTCCTGCGTTTTCTCATTGGACTTGAGTTTTTTATCTCGAGTCCAGGTCCACGCTTCCTGTTGAGTTCATGGTTGTGTATGTTGGTGTCGGAGTCCAACCGCTTCTTCTCTTCTGTTTTCTTCAAACCCCTTCCTTTGCCTGTGGACATTCAAGTTGTTTCCACATCGCTCATTGGAAAGATGGTCTCTCCCCATGGAACGGTCTTGTTCTTGTCCACACTCCACAGAGCGTACGTGTAAGTTTGTCTCTGGATTCTCGGTGCCTGCCCTTGTGCCAGCACCACACCACTGACCATGGTCGCTTTCGGTAAGCTTTAATGGAAGAGGCGTCCACCTGGCCGGCATGGCTCAGAGGTTGGGGGTCAACCTGTGAACCAAGATTCCCGGTCAGGCTCTTGCCCGGGTTGCAGGCTAAATCCCTAGCAGGGGTCGTGCAGGAGGCAGCCGATCAGTGATTCTCCTCATCTGCGTTTCTGTCTCTCTCTCCCTCTCCCTTCCTCTCTGAAATCAGTAAGAATGTGTTTTTAAAAAGAAGTGGCCATTAATAGCATCGTAAAGTCAAAAGCATGATGCACATCCCCTAAACCAATGTCCGGCAGACCGCGGCTCGCGAGCCACGGTTTGCTGCTCTGTTGACTAATGAGTTTGCCGACCGCTGGACGAGACTAATGGTTGACGTGTAGTTGGAAGCTGTGAGGATTAGGCATCTATGGCATATTGTGTGCAAAGGGGTGAAGGGTACTATATGACAGTGGTCGGCAAACTCATTCGTCAACAGAGCGGCAAACCATGCCTCGCGAGCTGGATGTGGCTCGAGAGCCGCAGTTTGCCGACCACTGCCCTAAACCACAGACGCTGGCTTACTCGACCTACAAACAGAACGTAGGCCTGTGGGCGTGGCATACAGAATTCAAGGTCGAGATGTTCGGGGCTGGCCCATCTTACATGACTTCACATGCGGAGCCTCAAAATCGAATCCATTGTGTCATCCCCGGCAAGGCAGAGCTCCTGTGTCCCTACTCCCCAGTCTCGGGTCTGCTTTCTCAAACAGCCATTCACATAAGAACACTTGTCGATTGAGTGATTGATATTAGGGAGAGGGGGAAGGGAGAGAGGAGGAGAGAGGGTGGAAGAGAAACATAGATTTGCTGGTTAACGTATGTTTGCGTCCAATGGTTGACTCTTGTATATGCCCTCACCACGGATGGAGCCGGCCGCTTGGGCGAATGGGACGATGCTCTCACCAGCTCATCTGCCTGGCCAGGACCCCTGTCATTTCTCACCATGTACAGGCCAGGCATCGCCTAAATCCCTGGAGGAGGAGTCTGTTCCTAGGAGGCCCCGGAGTCCTGAACTATTGACCAAGTCAGCAGACAGGGAACCTGGGCCAGAGACGTCCACTGGTCACTCTTCCCGGAGCTGGGGAGAAGCTGTCGCTGTATCCATGGCCGCAGGAGCCTCAGTGGGCTTCCTCGGACCCAGGCCACCCCCGACCCAGGGCAGCGTCCCTCCACAGGACATGCTCTCTCAGCCTCACGGAACCCCCCAGTACGTGGCTTTGCTCAGCTCGTTTTGTTGGGCAGCCAGGCTGGTCGGTCCCTCTCGTAGATGCCAGGCACCCGAAGAGAGGCCAGGAGGAGTGGTAGCTTGCAGGGCATTGACTATGGCGGGCTCACTGTGCAAAATCGATTCGGGACAAGGAGGGATGCGCTTTCCTTCTGGGAGGGAAATCGACCCAGGGGAGAGGGGGCAGGAAGACCTCGCCAGGCTTTGCTTGGTGATCCAGGTGGGCGTGGCACTTGAGTGGCAGCTGGCCGCCTCCTCTTACTGAGCTGCGTCCCCAGATCCATTTATTAAAACCGATCCCTGTTCACCTCGGCTACTCAGGGCCAGTTGGTGTCTCATGGAAAAGGAGGTTTCTAAGGTGTTCCCTTGCCTGTGTGAGCGAGCGGTGGTTTTTGGTTTTTGTTTTGTTTTGTTTTTTTTAATTCTCATTTAGTCGTTCCATAGGTGGATAATAGAGATAATACTTAGTCCGTGGACTACTTCAAAGTGGAAAAATCAGCCCTGGCCTATTTGTCTCGGTGGTTAGAGCATCTGCCCTTGGACCGAAGGGTCACAGGTTTGATTCCCAGTCAAGGGCGTGTACCTGGGTTGCTGATTTGATACCCAGGTCCCGTCCGGGGCACGTGGCACGTGGGAGACAATCAATTGTTGTGTCTCTCATGTTGAAGTTTCTCTCTCCTTCCCCCTTCTACTCTCTCTCTAAAGATCAATGCAAAAGGATGTCCTCAGGGGAAGATTAAGTAAATCAATAAGAGAAAAGAAGGCTCCTTCTGGAAGTGCTTCTGCTCCGGAGGCCCAGACTAGGATGGACAGCGTCCCCCTCTTCTCCTCGCAGGGGCTCTGTCGCCCTCATCTCAGTGCTCCCAGCAGCTCTGCCTGGGATGCGGGGCCCCTGGGCCGGCAGCTGTGGCCCGCCTGTCACCCAGCCTGTGGCCCGGGGCCACACTCTCCGCTCATCAGGGGCTCCAAAAGGCTCTTCGATGAAGCAGACACCCCTCCTAGTATCTTTGTGTTTTTAGTTGGCTAGAGGGAAGAAGAATGTCAAGTCTCACCGTGTAGCGGGGGGTGGGATGTGACACCATTTGCTGTTTGCCAACCGAATGGGAGGCCAGGGCACATCTGTATACACATGTCACACTGGCCTGGGCTTTTCAAAGGCTGAACTGCGGGTACGATGGTCAGAGAGCGGCGCCTAGAGACGGAGGGGTGTATTGCATCCTAAGACCCTGGGTTCCCCCACGGAGTGTCCGGGCTGTTTCCTGCTCAGGATGGAGCATGCGGTGCCTCCTCCCTCTGACCAGGTGGCCTCGCGCCCCTAAAATGAGTGGCGAGTTGCAGACCATGAACCGTAATTGCACCATCAACAGCTCCCTGCCATCGGCGAGCTGTGACACCGTTCCCGTTGCGCCTGTTTGGAAGGTTAAGCCGGGCCTCTTTTCCTGGATAATTAATATTCCCACGGAAATCGATGCTGCCGCAGCGAGCGGGCAGGTGACGGGCTAATTGGCTCCTTTCGATGAGCTGAAGCTGTGTTTGTGTGAACGGGGGAACGGGAGGCGGTGGCTGGGCTGGAGGCAGACTGTGCTGGGCGGCAGGCTCGGGGTCCGGTGCTGCGGGACTGGCTCCCGGACCACGTGGCAGCCTCCCCCTCCACCCCACCCACGCCACCCCCAGAATCTGGGGCGTGTGCTCCGCTGTGCTTCCTTGGTTGATCGGCTTTTCTAGTAAAAATCCCGAGTGGGGAGCAAAGGTGCTGGTAGATTCCGCTCCTCTCAGCTCTCGGACCAGAAAGCGCGGGCAGAGCGGGTGCCGGCTCAGTGTGCAGAGTGTCCGCCCTGGCCCCTGTCTCTCACACCCATGTTTCTCTCTCTCCTCCCCCTCTCTCTCTAAAAACAATGGGGAGGGTAAAGAGGTAAGATTCCCACCTCCTGGCTGTATCGGGCAGGTGTGCGTTTCTCGAAAGTGAGGCCTGAGGCAGGGAGAGGCGGGCCACGTCAGAGGCCTGTGCGGCTGCCCTCCCTGCCGTGGGTTCGGAGGCCACGCGGGTGTCTGCGCCGAAAGGTCTGCCATTGCCGACGGGCGGCACTGATGCCCGGTCTGCCACCAGGCGGGGCCCCGACCGGTCGCCTCTGGCGGCATCCGAGCAGGAGGACCAGCCGGCACGCAGGTCATGCGGGACCCTCAGCTTCCCCACTCCCGGGCCACCCCGGCCCGGCCCCGCAGCCAGCGGAGTGGGCTCTGTGGGGCCGCGGGATGGCGTGGCTGCCACGTGGCGTGTCCCCTGGACACAGAGTCACGGACTCTCATTCCTCGTGGGAGGCATTTGCAGTTCTGACGCGCGTGCTCTCCCCCTCAGCACACGTCCTTCCCCGTGTGACCAGCGTTCTTCCGAACACGCCTCACCGCGCCATCCTGCGGTTTCTGTCCGCAGAAGCCCTGGAAATGTGTGCAGCTCGTCCGGTGATTGAGTCCGTTACCCCGTCTTTGTGTTGTAATGCGGTGATTTCCTCCCTGAGAGTGCCTCTCTGCTAGTTTTAAGGAAAAAGAAAACTTTTTAGAAATATCTCACATCATCTACACCGAGTGGCCGGATGATGATGATCTCAGAACACGTAATAATCCGGCCACTCAGGGTAGACGGACCACACAGTTGGGATTTTAAAATAAGGTTTTTCCATATATAAGAACTGCATTGTGGGTAGTTTATAAAGAAGCACAGGACTTATTAGCCAGAGGCTGGGAGCCACTGCCTCCTGGCCCCTTGACATATCAACATTTGCAAGCTTTCCCTTATTCGTAAGTGCACTGGGTGGCCAGATTATTTTCGCGTTCAGGGATCATCGTCATCTGGCCACCCATTCTCTATTGGATATAGGAGAAAAACCATGATACAATTTGCATGAAGATTTTCTGTTTGAAGACTGAAACAGTATTCCTCCAGGCCAAACAAATTAAATTCTCTTTTCAAGTGGGAACCCACAAATACGATCTTTTTAAAAGCAAATTTGTATCCTAGCTGGTTTGGCTCAGTGGATAGAGCATCATCCTGTAAACTAAAAGGTCCCCGTTTCCATTCCAGCCAAGGACAAGTGCATGGGTTGCGGGCTGCACACACACCCCCTCCCAGTAGGGGGCAGACAGGAGGCAGCCAATCAATGATTCTCTCTCATCATTGATGTTTCTATTTCTCTATCCCTATGCCTTCCTCTCTGAAATCAATAAAAACATTTTTTTTAAAAGAAAGCCAATGTGTGTCTGAAAGCCTCCCAAATGCTCAGACCCAAGAGCCCTCCCACCGCACGACTCTTTGCCCCGTTTGCAGCCCTCCGAGCCCATTAGGATCTGTGTTGCTTGCACTCATATCTGTTGTAAAGTTTTTAATTTCCCCTAGCTGCGGCCGCATTTAATAAACGCCGTTTCAGACAGGAAATGGAACCCCCACCGTGATGCACTCCCCTCCCCTCGTTATTAAAGGAATCTGGTTTTATGGCGCTGATTCTTTTCTAGGATTTCAGTGCCCAGAATAGCTGGTGCAGCTGGGCGCAGTAGATCGGTGGTGGGCAGGGGGTTGGGGGGGAGGAAGGAGGAGGAGCTCACAGTGATACCTGGCTTGCGGTGGGGGAGCCTGAGGGCTCCGAGCGGGCAGGTCCAGAACACTCTCTCTGTGGCCATAGCCAAGGCAAATGACTCGTACGGCTGTGCTGAGAAGGACGGTCATGTGACGCCCAGGGCTGCAGCCCCGCCTCGCACAGGTGTGCCACCATCCACCTCATCACTGTTGCTCCTCGTTGCTAAGAAACCAGTTATAATCGCAGCTCTTATGTATTTACCAGTTAGCCTCTGAATGCCTCCTGGTGACATTTATGTCCTTCAGATGAGTCGGCGGTCCTTGTTTGAAGTGAAATTGACAAGGGGAGCATCTTCAGAAAGCGAGCCCAGTTTGTACTGGTTTTACCTGAGTCGGGGGCGGGGGGGGCGTCATGCTTTTTGCTGACAGCGACTTGTTGAAGTGACTGGAGCCTTGGACAGATACTCATTTCTCGCAGTTGGTTAGTAAGTCATTTTCACTGTTTTGCGAGTCGTTCTACTGGGTCAGTGGTCGGCAAACGCATCAGTCCACAGAGCCAAATATCAACAAGTACGATGGAAATTTCTTTGGAGAGCCAGATTTTTTGAAACTTAAACTTCTTCTAACGCCACTTCTCCAACATAGACTCGCCCAGGCCGTGGTATTTTGTGGAAGAGCCACACTCCAGGGGCCAAAGAGCCACATGCGGCTCGCAAGCCGCAGTTTGCCGACCATGGTCCTGGGTGACAAGGGCAGTAACTATGGAATGGGTTCAGATGGCAGCTCTGTGGCTTAGGAGACATGGCCCACTTTGAAGCTTCAGATCCAGATTTTAACCTTAATTCCGTGTTTCTGTGTCCACCGAGCCTCGCTGTACCCTTCAGGAGAATGGGTGTAATAATATGTACTTTGCAACATCACAGGAAGAATAAACAAGACAGTGTGTTCGAGGTACCTAACTGTCGCACGAGTTAAGGCGGTTAACCTTGTTGTTAACAACTAAGATTAAGGAGAGGGATTAGGATATTTGTAAAACCTTCACAACACAAGTGACGAATAAGGTAGATGAGCAGCGTATTGCTTTAGATCGACGCAATATGAACTTTCAGTAGGCCAATCCCGAAATCCAGCGGTGGTGTGATAACTCGTTCATTTATTCATTTATTCATTTATTTGGAGAGCTAGCTGACCACGATTCCTTTGTGATTATACACTCGCTGGTATAGATTGGAAAGAAATGGGGGAGGTCTAATCCCACCCGCTGGCATGGGCAGCACGTGACCCACAGGAGATGTGGGCACGCCCGCCTCGCACTTGGAGGGCCGTGTCTGTGAGAGTTGTCCCTGAGGATGAGCTAAGCCTGATGGCCCTGCAGGTGCCCATGGCGAGGGCCACAGGGCGACACCGAGCGTGTGTAAGCGTTTTCGGTTCACACTGCACTTGTCCTTTCTGGTGTCAGACGCTTGGTGCCGTGAGCCTCTGAGAACCCCTCCCCTGACCCCTCCCTTCACCAGAAACACATCTGTCACCTCCAGAGGGCCCTGGACCCCCAACCGCAGTGTGTGCACAGAAGGAAACTCTCCGTTTCACACCGCCGGTTCTGCTTACGAATTAAGGCCTTAACAAAAGTAGTTTCGCCCTGACGGGTTTGGTTCAGTGAACAGAGCGTCGGCCTGCGGACTGAAGGGTCCCAGTTTCGATTCCGATCGAGGGCATGTACCTTGGTTGTGGGCACATCCCCAGCGGCGAGTGTGTCATCGATGTTTCTGGCTCTCTATCCTTCTCTCTTCATCTCCGTAAAAAAATCAATAAAATATATTTAAAAAAAGAAAAGTCGTTTCACCGGAGGAGAATCTGGATGCGGTGTTCTCTTGAAAACATGGCGTTTTCAGCAGGTCTGGCTGCCCCGGCGCTCCTCGGGGTAGACAGGTCTGTCCACCACGTTGGTCTCCACCGGTCTGCGTAAGGAACACCCAGCAAAACCCAGCCAACGGCACTCACTTCGGTGTTGGCTTTGCCCCCATAGCACTCAGGCTCCTCCCATCCCGGGCTCCCGCTGGTGAAGAAGCACCATTGTCGGGTCCGGAATAACACAAGTTCATTTCCTGGCAGGGAGCACTGTCACGCTGCTCCTCCCACAGCATCACACAGTCATCTTCAGGGCTCCCGCCTCGTACATTCGAGTTCTCTGCTGATGTTAATTATCTCTCGCGGTCCCCAGCCCAGGTTACGTCAAGGAGTTTGATCTCCATCGCTAGTAAGTACCCACTGAGCATATGACACTGTACCAGGTACTCGGGAAAGCAGGTGGCAAATGAGATACAGTCCTGCCAACCTCTCTGATGAGGAGGACGGGGAGAAAGAAAGAAATGCGTGGCGTACTTAGCGTACATCAAAAGGAAAGAAACCAATAGTCCATGAGCTTTTCATGAGCCAGGGACCAGGACGGCAGCAGGTCTGGCCCAGCATGGTCTGGAAAGTGTGGATTCTTGACTTTGGGTAGGAGAGGATTGTACAGGAGGAGGTGCTGGTGTGCTTCAGAGAGAGAGTGAGCACACGGGGTCCTTTGCCTTAAGGGTTTTTATTTGGTTTCTAAAGGCAGGAGTTTTAGGGGAGGGCTAAGGGGAGGATCTCAATGGAATATTGGACAGCTTTCCAGGTGTTTCCTTTTAATACACTGATGCGTCAAAATGAGCCTGTAGGGGAATTTGGGGTTATTTTCTGTTTTTATTTTTATCTTGGGTTTGTCTGGCTTTAATTGTGTGGGGTTTTGTTGTTGTTGTTGTTGATTGTTGTTGTTATTTATTCCCCCGATTTTACCCGTTCTAGGGTTTGGTGGGCACTAATGACATCAGCTGGGTCTCTGTGTCTCTCTCCCCTGACCAGGGGATTTAAGATGCTCACTCGACGGTTGGGGAGGAGAGGGACAAACCACCTGGTCCTGAGAGTCCTCTGTCAGGGATGATGTGATCTTGGATGTATTCGCAGGATGTGAATTGCCCGGCTTTGCTTAACTATTTTGTCTCCGTTTCCCTCCTTCCACGTGCCAGAGAATTCTCCTGACTCCTTACAATCCCACTTCAAGACCCGCTGAAATAGTTGTCTGCCAGAAACCTACCAAACGAATAGAGATGCTTTTCATCTTAATTCTGGCCAGTTCCAACTTGCTGAATTCAGTAAATACCATTTATATTCTTTATTCTCCCGTGTCCTCCCATCCTTTGGAAAGTGGAGGGACAATAAGCTGCTTCCTCTAAGTTTATCACCATTACCAAGTTGCCTATGAGGCGCGTTACCCACAACAAAAGGGGAAGGAGAAAAGCAAGCAGCGACGCCCGACTCTGAGTCAGACCTCCGCTGTAGCCTCCCCCTGTTTCCCCGAAAGTAAGACCTACTCACTCTGTAATATAAGGCATCCCCCCGAAAATAAGATCTAGCGCATCTTTGGGAAGAAAAATTAATATAAGACACTGCCTTATTTTCGGGGAAACAGGGTAGGATCTGCAGGAGGGTGAGGAGGGGGAGACTGTGTTAACACTTCCACACCCACTTTCCTAATGGCAACAAAGGGTTCAGATACACGCATATAACCGCCTCCTGCCTGCTTCTTGCACGGTGTTTAAGAACATTTTATAGAGAGGAAAAGGGGTTCAAACATGCGCTATCTTCCTTACGAACAGACGTTGACTTTAAGTCCCTGACAACCCCGGCTGTGTCTGTAGGACGTTAGGACCCCTCGGGGGACAGGAGACCAGGTGCGGGGCTTCAGTTTGGGGAGCACAGCCAGTACCTCTCCACTTTGAAAGCTTCTCAATGCTCCTTCCCTGTGGCTCCCCGGATAAGCTCCTCCCCTTCTCCTCTGTCCGCTTTTCACGCATAATAACAAAGAGAACGGGAGGCTGGGGTGCTGCTGCCCCATGGAGACCAGGCCCCTGAGTTTGGGAAATGCTGCCCAAGGGGCCGGGGCCTCGGGGCCACAGCACAGCCGGGAGCGGCTCCCTGGGCGTGCGAGGTCCTGGCCTGACCGCACACGTGAGAGTGAAGCAGGGATCCCTGAGAGGAAGCCCGGGATTTTTAAAGATCCACATTTGGCTGATTATCCTCTGCGATACTTCCGGGAAATACGCTATAACTTTTCAACTTCCTTTTCGATTCTGTAGCCATTCCTTACAAAACCTCAGTCGGGGAGGCGGGAGGAGGAAGCACTCGTCCTCGAAGCGCTCAGAAATGGCCCTCAGGAGGCCGGGCCTGCTGGGGGCCCGCGGAGCGGCTGTCAGCCCAGAGCCCGGCCACACCCTCCGGCCCCGGAGATGCGGCCTCTGTCATTGCTGGAGAAGGACAGGAAGTGGGGACTTCTTAAAGATACAGCACACAGCACTGATACAGGCACCCGGCACTGATACAAAATAACCTGAAATGCCAACCACAATTGATAAAAAAAAAAATTTTTTTTAATTAAAAAACTTGGGTTACAAATGACACAACTGCCCAGCTGGTTCCATGGCTGACCGTCGACCTGTGAACCAGGAGGTCACGGTTCGATTCCCGGTCAGGGCACCGGCCCGGCTGCGGGCTCACTTCCCAGTCTGGGGCGGGCAGGAGGTAGCCGATCAATGATTCTCTCTCATCACTGATGTTTCTCCCTCTCTCTCTCTCCCTCTCTCTTCCTCTCTTTCTCTTCCTCTCTCTCCTTCTCTCTCCCTCTCCCTCTCTCTCTCTATCTCTCCCTTTTTATCTGAAATCCATAAAAATACATTTTTTGAAACGACACAGCGCTTGAAGACATTGATCTCCACAGACTGCAGCAATCCATCCCTGCGAGACAGACAGGGGAGGGAGATGGAGCATCAGTCTGTCTGCCCTCCACGGCCTGTTTCCTCTGAGTTTCTTAAGCGCTTCCCCAGCGCGTGCCCTGGTGCACCTTCCCCGTGTGTGGGGCTGTGTCTGCTCAGTCCCAATGACAGCCTCTGGACCCTCCCAGCATTTGCTGGCCCCTTTGGGGGGAATGGATCCCGGTCTTTAGAACCAGGCTGTGCAGAACACAGAGTGTGACTGCTCCCAATAGCTGGATGGCTCTGGACAGGTCTCTTACTCTGCCTCGGTTTCTTCACCTTCTACATCATAATCGTAGTGCTGATCATAATAACACCACCAGCCAAAACCGGTTTGGCTCAGAGGGTAGAGCGTCCGCCTGCGGACTGAAAGGTCCCAGTTTCGGTTCCAGCCAAGGGCAAGTACTTGGTTGTGGGCACATCCCCAGTGGGGGCTGTGTGAGAGGCAGCTGATCGATGTTTCTCTCTCATCGGTGTTTCTGACTCTCTATCCCTCTCCCTTCCTCTCTGTAACCAATCAATAACATATATTTAAAAAATAGTCATTATACTAACAGCACCCACAATACCCTCCCCGTGAAGGTTACGGCGGGGACACGGGTCAGGTGTGGAATGCTGTCTCAGCACCATCACTGCCCCGTTGTCATCGCTGCGAAACCGCTACGCCGGCGAGGTCTTGGCCCCGCACTCATGGCCCAGGTGCATGCAGCTCAGACGTTACCCTCTCTCAGGAAACAGCGGGGTCCCAAAGGGCAGCGTCCAGGGGCAGAGAAACAGGGGCAGTCGACCGGAAGAGGCTCGGACAGGCATACGTCTGGCGGTGAAGAAAGGGGTGAATTGTTATCTCCAAGCCAACCCAGGATGCTGGCCCCATCGGAGACGAGGACAGGCGATGGCTCACTGCCAGTCAGAGGGGCTCGGGACCTGTTTCTCGGAGAAGGTGTAATTAATGATGAAGATAATGGTAGCATTTACCACATGCCGGGCTGCGCCATTTACAAGCGTAATCTCACTTTACCTTAAGGGGCTGGGGGAGGAAACCGAGTGAAACAAAGGACGCTATCTATCGAGAGCCACCCCGCACCTGGCCAAGTTAGAATCCGAATCTTCCTTGATCAGATGTGCATTTTCCAAATGCTCCTGGCCCTCTGGGCTGGCTCCCTCCCCAGTGTTTGGGGCCATGGAAAGGGGTCACCATGGCTCCGTGAACGGGAAAGAGCCAGGCAGCGAGCTGTAACCCATCTCAGCGGTGAGCGGGGCCCGCCCTCCGCCCTCCGTGGGGCAAATCCCCAGCCTCCGAGGATGGTGCTTGCTCTTTTTCCCAAGAAATCTCCCAGAGCAGTGCCTTCCCAACATGTTCAAAAGGCAGAGGGACCCGGCTGGCGTGGCTCAGGGGTTGAGCATTGACCCAGGAACCAAGAGGGCTCAGGTTCGAGTCCCGGTCAGGCACACACCCTGGTTATAGGCTCCATCTCCAGTCCGGAATGTGCAGGAGACAGCCAATCGGTGTTTCCCTCACATCAGTGTTTCCTTCTCTCTTTCTCTCTCTCTCCCATCCTCTCTCTCTAAAAAAAAATCAATTAAAAATATGTATATTTTTTAAAAAGGCAGGGGAGGGGACTGGTCTAGCCTGACAGCACGTGCCTGTGTGGGCAGGTGTGGTCTCTGACCTCAGAGCCCCTGCTGACCAGCATTCCGAGGGATGCGCCCCTTGAGAACTGCCTGTTTAACCTGCGGGGAGCCTTGCCCACATCTTAGGTCCCAGAGGTCACCAGGGAGCATCGCATGGCTTCACTGAGGGCCTTGTGTATGACAGAGCGAGTCTGGTGTGTGTCAGAGACCTGCCCGTCTTCTGTAGGGGCTGTTAGGATGGTGGCCCAGGAGTGGTCCATCCTGCCACTCACTAACCCTAACCCTAACCCTATCCCTAACCCTAACCTTATCCCTAACCCTAACCCTATCCCTATCCTTATACCTATCCCTAACACTAACCCTATCCCTGTCCCTGTACCTAACCCTATTCTTAACCCTAACCCTATCCCTAACCCTATCCCTAACCCTATTCCTAAACTTATCCCTATCCCTAACCCTAACCCTACCCTATCCCTAACCCTATCCCTAACCCTAACCCTACCCTATCCCTAAGCCTATCTCTAACCCTATCCCTAACCCTATCCCTAACCCTAACCCTAACCCTAACCCTATCCCTAACCCTATCCTAACTCTATCCCTAACCCTATCCCTAACCCTAACCCTAACCCTAACCCTAACCCTATCCCTAACCCTATTCCTAACCCTAACCCTATCTCTAACCCTATCCCTATCCCTAACCTTATCCCTAAAACTAACCCTTCCCCTATCCCTATCCCTAATCCTAACCCTAACCCTATCCCTATCCCTAACTCTAACCATATCACTATCCCTATCCCTAATCCTATCCCTACCCCTATCCCTATCTCTATCCCTAATCCTAACCCTAACCCTATTCCTATCCCTAATCCTTCTGTTCAAAAGCAAGTGATGACATCTTTGACGCAGAGTCTGCCCAGGAAGTAGTAGATAAAAGCTTTGCAATCATGAGCGCTGGCCAGCACCAACGTGCAGAAACAATAGGTACTATTCCTTTGGTTTACTTATAAAATTCAAATGAGATTGGACTTGGCTGCTCCCTTTGTCTGCCCTCCCTGCTGGGTTGTAAGCTTCCCATCGCAGGGGCGATCCCTGAGTCCCGAACCTCTGAGGGACAGAGTCTGAGCTTAGACGCACAGGAGGCCAGCTTTGCATTCAGTTTTGTCTCCTGTTAAAAAAACAAAGTGTGTACGATCATCGCAAACCCGAACTAGATGTGTGTAAGATGTGACGCGGGTGCAGCATCTTTTTATTACACTTAATTGTTATGTGTTCGTTCCTGCAGAACACGCAGACGCCTCCTCCTCAGACTTTTAAAAATTGCTTTTCTGCTCCCGCTGTGAGTCTCAGGAACAGTGGGAGGGAGAGCAGGCTGCTTGCTTCTCCCGAGAACTGCTGCCTGAGGCTGTCCTGACAACCAGGGAAGTGAAGTTGGTGTTTGTTTTCTTTTAAATCAAATCCAAGTGCATCTCATTGAGGTTGTGCACTTGGTTTTGGACACATGCACACACACACACACACACACACACACACACACACACACAAAAACAGGGACGGGAACAGGGTCCCCTTACCTTGAACAAACCAAACTTGGGAGGTTTCTTTATCATTGTAGTTCTTCCTGAAATAGGATTATTGGGAGACGTCTCTCTGAAGGTTTTCTAGAAAGGCAATGTGGAAAGTTGAAGAACTTGTGGACATGGCTGCCATGAACTTGAAGTTTCTGGAAGCCAATCAAGGGGACTCTCTGGACGACCACTGATCTAAAAATACCACTTGATTAAATCCATTTTTCAATATCCCTGTTAATTCCACAGTGTGGTTTTTAATGTGCCCTTATTTCTCTGAGAGAGAAAAAAACCACACATGCAAATGAAAGACGGGAATCTAAAAATAAAACCCACACTTAATACACAAGCTAAATATACCCCGTTTTCTTGTGGCTACGTTAATTCAATGGAATCTAATTAGGGCTGCTCTGCAGAGCTGGGGGAGAGTGAGTGTCCCCACTTCCGATGGCCTCTCAGCTCCTTTCTTTTTTTTTTTTAAATAAATCTTTATTGTTCAGATTATTACAGGTGTTCCTCTTTTTTTTTTCCCCATAGCTCCCCTCCACCTGATCTCCCACCCAACCCCCACCGCTGTCTTCATCCATAGGTGTATGATTTTTGTCCAATCTCTTCCTGCACCCCTCACACCCTCTTCCCCCTGAGAATTGTCAGTCACTCCCTTTCTATGTCCATGCTTCTATTATATTCATCAGTCCATTCTGTTCATCACATTTTTCATTCACTTGATCTTTAGACTCACCTGTTGGTAGGTATGTATTTGTTGTCATTCTGTTGTTCATAGTTTTTATCCTTACCTTTTTCTTCTTCCTCTTCTTAAAGAATACCCTTCAGCATTTCATATAATCCTGGCTTGGTTGTGATGAACTCCTTTAGCTTTTTTCTTGTCTGTAAAGCTCTTTATCTGACCTTCAATTCTGAATGATAGCCTTGCTGGGTAGAGTAATCTTGGTTGTAGGTCCTTGCTGTTCATCACTTTGAATATTTCTTGCCACTCCCGTCTGGCCCGCATAATTTCTTTGGAGATTACGTACTCAATGCTCATCACACAAGTCCTCAGGGAAGATCTCGTGTCCCTTCAGGCTCCCCCGAGAAGAGGTTAGATGGAGGGTGGCATATAGCTTCGATTTTGTTTTTAGCTTCATCCTCTTCCCTTGCTGCACCCCAAAGTCCTGACTCCCACCATCTTAGAGTTCACTTTCCAAAGGCCGGATGCTGGGAGCTGTTCACCACATCCCCCCCCTCCCCCCCCCCCCCCCCCCCCCCCCCCCCGCGACACACACACACACCCAATGCCTGCAGGTCCCTGCCGCCCACAGGAGTGGCCCCAGCCCTGCAGCAAGTCCATCAGGCTCCTCCACAGGGTGTCGCCCTCGAAGTGTGGGATATGCTGGGCTCGCAACAGTCGAACAAGGGCCTTGACCGTGGGCGTTTTCTGCAGGATGAGCTGTCGCCCTCTCAGGCAACAGAGGGTTTCACCTTTTGCAAAGTCACCACAAAAACATTTTTTAACTTTTTTTAATCTTTATTGATTTCAGAGAGGAAGAGAAAGGGGGAGAGAGAGAAACATCAATGAGAGAAAATCACGGGTCAGCGGCCTCCTGCACGCCCCACACTGGGAATCGGGTCTGCAACCTGGGCATGTGCCCCCAACGAGGAATCGAACCGTGACCTCCTGGTTCATAGGTTGACACTCAACCACTGAGCCATGCCGGCCTGGCCCACAAAACATTTTTAAAGAATCTCCATTGAGCAAGATTTCCCCATGGAAAGCAAATGCCAATCCTCAGGGGCTGAGATGGAGAGGAGCCAGGTCAGGGGAAGGGCGATGAGAAAGACTAGAACTTCTTCTAATGCCACTTCTTCAAAACAGACTCCCCCAGGCCATGGTATTTTGTGGAAGAGCCACCTTCAAGGGGCCAAAGAGCCGCACTGGCTCGTGAGCCGCAGTCTGCCGACGCCTGGTGTAGGTTATTTCACTCCTTCCATCTCGCAGAGAAGAGAGACTCTCTTTCCTTTGTTCTGCTTTCCCTGCTGTGTCCCGGCCTAAAGGGGGCAGCACAGCTTGTGCTCTGGCGGCACATCCGGGTACAGAATGGGTCTGCACCGGCTCCGCAGTACCTGTGGGTGTGTTTGGAAGCAAGGGGCTTGCCCCGCCGGTGTTGCTCAGCGATTGAGCAGCGGCCTAAGAACAGGAGGTCACGGTTCGATTCCTCCTTAGGGCACAGGCCCGGGTTGCAGGCTCAATCCCCAGTGGGGGGCGTGCAGGAGGCAGCCGATCCATGATTCCCTCTCATCCTTGATGTTTCTCTCTCCCTCTCCTTCTCCCTTCCTCTCTGAAACCAGTAAAAGTGTATTTCTTTTTTTAAAATATATATATTTTATTGATTTTTCACAGAGAGGAAGGGAGAGGGATAGAAAGTCAGAAACATCGATGAGAGAGAAACACCGACCAGCTGCCTCCTGCACAACCCGCACCGGGGATGTGCCTGCAACCAAGGTCCATGCCCTTGACCGGAAGCGAACCCGGGACCCTCCAGTCCGCAGGCCGACGCTCTATCCACTGAGCCAAACCGGTTTCGGCGAACGTGTATTTCTTAAGGAAAGAAGAAGAAAGCCCTCCTTTTTCAGGACGGTTTTTAAAACAATAACTAATAAAAGCAAGAGGCTCGGTGACAGGCCCAGAGAGTGGCAGCCTTTTCCCCGAGGCCTCTCGGTGAGGACGCCCGCCGGGGTGGCTCCGCCACAGGAAGTCTAAATGGATAATGAGGGAACACATCGCCGGCATGTCTGTCTGATGATGGCTCTATTTTCAAAACTGCAATTAAATGAGATAAAAATATATGGTTGGAGTTGCCCAAACAACTGAAATGGAGCATAAATAACAGCTGCTCGTCATCTGGCAATTTCATCCAGACGGAGCTTCGGTTTCCTGCCCTTAAAAAACTGTAACCCACACACGGCAAGCTGAGCACCCAGTATCCCAAGCGCCATCATGAAGACAGAGGTCAGCCCTGGGCCAGGGCTCAGGCGGTTGGGTGTGTCCCACCCTCTGAAGGGTCATGGTTCAATCCCCGGTCCGGCACATGCCCAGGTGGCCAGCTTGATCCCTGCCTGGGGGTGTGCAAGAGGCAGCCAGTCAGTGTTTCACTCTCACATTGATGCCCTTCTCCCTCCCTCTCTCTCTTTCTCTCCTTCTCTCTGAAAAATCAATTAAAAAAAAAAGCCCTGGCTGATTTGGCTCCATAGATAGAGCGTTGCCCTGTGGACGGAAGGGACCCAGGTTCGATTCCAGCCAAGGGCACATGCCTGGGTTGCGGGCTCAATCCCCAGTGGGGGGCATGCAGGAGGCAGCCGATCAATGACTCTTTCTCATCATTGATGTTTCTATCTCTCTCTCCCTTCCTCTCTCAAAATCAATAAGATATATTTTTTTAATCAATAGAGAAAAAATCTTCAAATAAAAAATCGAAAGTTTAACTCCAGGAGTCTCTGCCTGGTTTCCGTTCAGCAGAACGGAACTGCCCGTCTGTGTTCGAGATTTCATCCACACGGGTGGGCAGACACCACAGGGAGCCGAGAGCCCGAGGCTCCCGCCAGGAAGATTAGCCCGAGAAAAGGAGCCCAATGAGAATGCGGATGACGGAGCGGGTTTCCCTGACCAATAGCCCGGCTGGCAGTTTTGTGGGCTCCGTCTGAGGCCCGTGCATCTCCATGTCCTAACGCGTTCCACGTCTTAGCCTGTAGGTCGCTGGCTTTATGATGACCCCTCGATCCGGGCCTGGTCAGTGTTTCTTCCCCGAACATTTATTCTGGTGCAGCTCGAACTGGTCCGCTCTGCTCCCAGGGCTGCCCCTTTCTTAGGAGGACCCGGCAATGAATTACAGCGCATTTCCATCCTCAGAGGGCGGAAGGCTGTGCAGGCAACCGTCACAGTGAAGAATCGCGTGTTTCTGTCAAACCGCAATGGCCGTCCGTCCCTCGAGGGTTTGAATCCTCAGTGGGAGAGAACAGCCCATGGGGGTGAATTGCCGATGAGCTCGGAACAGCCGTGGGCTTGGCGGGACGTGGTGTCCCGTTTGTATTCCTGGGGGCAGGGTTCCGGGGGGGAGGAGGGGGTGAAAATTAAGCCTCTCGGATGGTCAGATCGGGCCTTGGGTGGCATTGTGTGCAGGATTTGATCCCGTGTCGAATAGGTGGGGAGTGTGCGTGGGCTGCTGGGTCAGCAGGAGCTGAGCGCTGGGCTCCAGGGTCTGGGGCGTGGAGTGTTTCTTTCCAGACGATGAGGTTAGTACAAGCCTTATCTCTCCAGTGACTGTGAGCAGGAAGTGGCTGGACACATGAGACACGGGAGTTAATATTTACAGGAGGATTGGATTCTCAGAAGCCTCCTTCAGCGGCTCCTCGATGATGCTAGTTAGAGTTCTCTCCTGGGCTTGTTGCTGGAAGGAAAAGGGTGGAGTCATGTGAACAGAAGACACGGGGGGTCCCCTGCGCCCTCCGCTTTGTAAATGCAGGAACGCTGACCCGGCAGATCTGTCCGCAATCTCTGCACACCTGCCCCCCCCCCCCCCCCCCCGCTGTTTTCCGCTCCCCCGTTCAGGCCTCCCACGCAGAGGGAATCGTGAGTGAGAATCACCTATGAATAAACATCAGGCACCACCGTATTCCCAGCCATTCATCCTTTCTCCACCCGTCTCGGCCCTGCTTTCCTTCCCCATGGCTTCAGAGCTTCCATGTTTCCTTTGTCTCTTTTCGGGTTGATCAAAACTCACTTCCACGTACCGTAGGCCGCTCTGATGTGCCTGCTCCGGGGAAGCGTTCCGACTGAGTGAATGGGACCCTTCATGGCGAGTGACTGAGGGCGAGAGGGTGTCTCTGCAGCCCTCGGTGGTTTGGAAAAGGCGCCTCCAAGGGGGTTCTGGAAGCGGGGACTGTATCTGTGCTGAGGAAGGGAGGAAGAGCAGGACTCTGTGGGGGTGGGTCAGCACCCTGGAGAGCGCCCACACGGTCCTGTCCACTGGGAAGGACGTGCTCCAGGGAATTCCGGGGACATCCAAAGCCTGGGCGGCGGGCACTGTGAACACCAGGGTCGTGAGCCACGTCTGTGACCCGGTCATTTGTAAGTTCGTGTACATTGACTTAGGAATTGTAATAAGCTCTTTGGTATGCAAATATCTCCGGGCAAGAACCGGCCTTTCTTTTCAATGTCAAACCACCAGCTCGCATCAGACTTTGGTCGCTTACTTTAAACAAATTGGGGTCATTTATGTCCGATTTTTAGCTTGGCCATAGGCTTCTGCTTCGCATCCTGTTTCCTCTTTTTTTTTTTCTCCCTTCCTGGCCAACTATTTTTTAAAAAAATACATATATACCTTTTTATTTATCTCAGAGAGTAAGGGAGAAGGAGAGAGAGGTGAAAACATCAGGGATGAGAGAGAATCATTGTTCAGCTGCCTCCTGCACGCCCCACACTGAGGATGGAGCCCCACAGTCCGGCACGTGCCCTGACGGGGAATCGAACCGTGACCTCATAGGTCCCGCTTAACCCCTGAACCACGCCGGCCGGGCTTCCCTGGCATCTTCACGCTGACTCCCCATCCTCTTCGGGTGGCCCCGCCCGGTGGACCTGCCACCCTTCTGACAGATGGAAGGTCCTTCAGTGATGGGCTCAGTAAGTCATTCTCTATCCATTGTTACCGCTTCTCAGAAATTATCTTGGTCCCTCACGCTTCCGTTTTCTCAAGACTAGTGGTCAGCAAACTGTGGCTCGCGAGCCCCATCCGGCTCTGTGGCCCTTGAGTGTGGCTCTTCCACAAAACACCACGGCCTGGGCAAGTCTATTTTGAAGAAGTGGCATTAGAAGAAGTTTAAGTTTAAAAAATGTGGCTCTCCAAAGAAATTTCAGTTGTTGTTCTGTTGATATTTGGCTCTGTTGACTGATGAGTTTGCTGATCACTGGTCTAGACGATACCCAGGTGTTTATTACAAGCTACCCCTTCCTCAGCTCCGAATATTTAATAATGTTTCAGACAGAAAATGTGCTCCCTCCCTCTCCCTCTCCCTCTCCCTCTCCCTCTCCCTCTCCCTCTCCCTCTCCCTCTCCCCCCCTCTCTCTCTCTGACATTCTCTGCGGTCTGCATTCAGGTGTTTTCATATATGAAGAGTTTTTAAAAATTATTTCACATGCTGCAGTCCTCAGACTTCTGTGCACTTTCCTCCCTCAGGAATTTAGCTGCCAAACCTTCCTCTGTGCTAGCCGAGAGCCACACGGCCTGAGGATTAGAGCCGATTTTCTGAGCTCATTTAGATAAACACTCTGGTATTACTTCCCACGGGAGAATAAAGGACAGTGGTTTTTCACAGGAAAAAAATATGACATGAAAACACATTTGCCACCAAAGTGTGCCCTCCTTGGCGTGTGAGTTGTGGGGGAAATGAACCAGTGTGTAAAATGCTGACGGGGGAAATGAACTCCAGAAAGTAGAGCCAGTTAGTAGTTAGTTGGTTAGTTAGTTAGATCCTCATCTGAGGATATGTTTTTCCCATTGTTTTTGTAGAGAGAGTGGAAGGGAGCAGGGAGGAGAAGAGAGAGAGAGGAAGAGAGAGGGAGAGAGAGAGAGAGAGAGAGAGAGAGAGAGAGAGAGAGAGAAACACCAATGCAAGAGAAGCACCAACGCATCCATTGGTTGCCTCCCACTCATGCTCTGACCAGGGTTGAACCTGCAGCCCAGGTACATGCCCTTGACCTGGAATCAAACCCTTGACCCTGTAGTGCATGAGTCAATGCTCTCAGGGCTGAGCAACAGGGCAAGGTGAGCCTTTTCCCTTTTAGTCTGCACATCACACGTCAGTGAGCCCCACGCAGAGCCCTTGTGAGATGGCTCGGGGCTGGACCTTCATTCCCGTCCTACACACCCACCGCTTGCTGACGCAGTCGCATCCTCCGTCGCCACGGCACCGAGTGCGGGGGCGAGTCCAGGGGGACCTGCTCAGCCGTCTTCACTCCCTCCCAGAGATGTTCCCACCTTGTCTCCTTGTCCAGCCTCACCCTCTGCTCCTCATGGGGGTAAGTCCCCGGCTGAGGAACGGGAGCCTCCGGCTCTTGGCACCTGCCCAGTACCGTGCGTGGTCTTACAACATCACTGCAGAGCGCAGGTCACTCAGAGACAAGTGTCCTCTGCCTCCAGTGTGTGGAGCAAGGGCTGTGAGTGTCCTGTCCACCCGCTCCCTGAATGGGCAGAAGCGCCCCGTCCCAGGTCCTGAGCGAGGGGCTCTGGAGAGAGACGGTGTGGCCGGTGATCTGGCCGGGCCCTCGCTAAGCTGAGCTAGTCGCCCGCAGGCTGGGAACTGGGACATGATTAGGTCTGCAGGAAAAGGCTTTGGCACCCGCGGGCGTGACCTCAGCCCATTTTTCGAGTCCGGCTGTTATTGCCGCTGGCGCTGTGGTCCCCTCGCCAGAGCCGCGTGTGTGCCAGCCAGGTCTCCGTCTCCAGCGCATCCCTGCTGAGCATCCTCAGAACCGAGGCTGCCGAGATAAAGGTCTCTCAATAAAACGGTGTGTGGGATCACTGGGGAAGGCCTGGCTTTGTGCGCACAAGCTCCCAAAAACACCCGCAAGCACACGGGGTTCCGGGACTGGGAAACTGTGGGTCCCCGTTAGCATCTGGGAGGATAGATAGTTACAGCCGCGGGGACCGCCTTTGACCCTGCGGCCTTTCCCTAAGCCTGTGCTTGGCTCTGGTGGCCAGGGGTTAGCACCTGCAGCCCTCTCTGGAGCACAGTGCTAGCGGGAGCCCTTTTTACATAGAATGATTGGCAGGTAAGTGGGCACGGGAGTCCCGCCTCCCCGGGGGCGGGACAGTTAGAGGTTGAGCAGCAATCTGGTAACCTGAAAGGTCTGTTTCTCAAATATTTTTTAAAATAACTGTTTTTATTTTATTTTTTCATAGAGAGAGAGGGATGGAGAGAGGGATAGAAACACTGATGAGAGAGAAACATCATCGGTCAGCTGCCTCTCGTATGGCCCCCACCAGGAATCGAGCACACAACCTGCACATGTGTCCCGACTGGGAATCGATGCGGGACCTCTCGGTGCCCGGGCCGATGCTCAGCCACCGAGCCTCACCAGACAGGCTTCAAATATTATCTCATGCCATCGTTTCCCACACGTCTTCTTTTAAAACAAAGCCCGGCTATTCTCACCGAGGAGAGAAGGAAGGCCTGCCCACACACGGGCAGGAGCGGGCCCAGAACCCGCCAGAGAGGACTTTGAGACAGATCCGTCCGGATGTATCTCCCGGCCCCTCTGTAGGTAGGCTCTGCCATCCGGAATCTATTTCAGTTAACTGAGAAATGTGTCCAAACATTTCCTCAAATACCAGATGAACGTGATAGGTTCTGACCACCCACATCTTGTAAAACAGCGTGGATTTAAAACACGGGAGAACCCGGAATCCAGTTTTTAAGCTCAACCAGGCCTGTTAAAAGTCACGGCCCGGCACAGCCGGCGTGGCTCGGCGGTTCGGCATCAGCCACGAACCAGGTCACGGTTCGACTCCAGGTCCGGCACAGGCCCGGGCAGCGGACTCCATCCCCGTGTAGGGTGTCCAGGAGGCAGCCGAGGGATGATTCTCTCTCGTCATCGATGTTGCTCTCTCTTCCTCTTGCTCTCTGACATCGATAAGAATGTATTTTAGAAAATCACGGCAGATATTTCTCCTTTTCTCCCCCGTGTTTTAGTGCTCCCCCCCCCCACCCCGGGGGGGGGGGGGGCAGCGCCGTCCGTGGTGGATTTGGCCTGGATAAGTGGGGATCTCTGTACCACCAGCGCCTCAGGTTCCAGGCGACTCTGGAGATTGGGGGGATATCTGCGCAGAAGCAGATAACTTATTCAAAGACCCCGAGAGCAGAAATAGCAATTCAGACGTGCTCAGTGTCACTCTGAGGGATAATGCTAAACACGATTCACGCTATAACCACGTTTTTTAAAATCCCCCGTTTCGTCTCCTTCTGAAGGCTTCTGAAGCTGTTTCCTTAAAGAAGAGAAAAACTCACCCTGACCCGGTGTGGCTCAGTGGACAGAGCGTCAGCCTGCGAACTGAAAGGTCCCAGGTTCGATTCCGGTCTAGGGCATGTGCCTTGGTTGCGGGCACATCCCCAGTAGAGGCTGTGCAAGAGGCAGCTGATCGATGTTTCTCTCTCATCGATGTTTCTGACTCTCCATCCCTCTCCCTTCCTCTCTGTAAAAAAAAAAAAAATCAATATATATTTTTTAAATAATAAAATAAAATTTAAAATAGGAAGAGAAAAACTCATGTCCTGCGCCCACCTCCACCCCCTACCCGGTGCCCATTGGCTAAAAAGTAGGTCATTACGTCGGAAGTGGGATTCCCGTGGCAGCCCCGTTTGGCTTTGCGCTGAGCGTGGGCGTGAGCTCAGCCCCGGGGTCTCCCGGGTCCTGGGACGAGGCGGTGCCTGTCGGTCCTGCCACCAAACTGCCGAGTCCCAGCGGCGGCCAGGGGACGTTCTGTGAGGTTTCCGTAAATACCAGCACTTTGTTCATGAGGACGTTACTGTGTGACCTTAAAACGGGCTTAAATCCAAAGGAAGCTGGTGATGAAGCCTGTGTGCGTGTAGATCAGCGGTCGCCAAACTGCGGCTCGCGAGCCACACGCGGCTCTTCTCGGCCCCTTGAGTGTGGCTCTTCCACAAAATACCACAGCCTGGGAGAGTCTATTTGGAAGAAGTCGCCTTAGAAGAAGTTTAGGTTTTAAAAAATGTGCCTCTCCAAAGAAATGTCAGTCGTTGTCCTGCTGATCTTTGGCTCTGTCGGCTGATGAGTTTGCCGACCCCTGATGTAGATCTTTCACATCCTGGACTGCATGCAGAGGCGCCCCTTTGTGGCTGCCATGCCCGGGTCCGCTCCATCTCTCACGACACAGCCTCTAGCAGGTGCCGTGGGGCCCCCCTCTTCCAGTCTGTCAAACAGGGACATTAATCAGACCTCGCCGGCCCCCAACCCACCCTCCCCCCGGACGCCCGTGGCTGGCACCCACCAATACTCCGAGAGGCACGCATTGCATCAAGCAGCTCAGACAACAAAAAAGGAAACAACACTCCCTGAGATGGTTTACCTTTAGGAGGACAGACTGAGAACAGCTTTTTAAACGATACCGTGACGTCATCAGACGTTACTTCTTACGCGAACTCGTTTCGGTGGCAGCTGGTCGTCGAGTGTCTCCAACTGCGACGTGGGGGCTTGTGGCACTTCCTCTGTCTGCCGGACGTGCCTCCCGGAGCCGGGTGGTCCTCGCAGACAGAGCTGGGGACACCGTTGGACGCGCACCCAGCGTCCACACGGGGGTGGCCCAGCCCCGGTGGCTCATGGTCCAGTGTCGACCTATGAGCTTTCCCGCTCGGGGCACGTGCCCGGGTTGCGGGATCGACCCCCCAGGAGGGGACATGCAGGAGGCAGCCGATCCATGATTCTCTCTCATCACGGACGTTTCTCTCTCCCTCTTCCTTCTCCTCGGAAACCAGTCAATGTGTACATTCAAGTCCTCACGTTGTGTGAAGGGCTCTGCATGTCACCGGGCCCCCGTGACGAGGACCGCCCTGCGGGGTGGACGTGGAATCGGGGGACACGGCAGCGTCCGTGAGGAGATGCTCACCGATCCCCCCTCTGCCCCGTGCAGGTGTCTGAGGCTGGTTTCGGCAGGCCTTCCCCTGGGAAGCCTGGCACGCTCCCCTGGCATCTGGGACTTCCGTGTGAACCCCTCTCTTCTCTTCCTGCCCCCAGATCTCGAGAACTTCCAGACGAGAACGAGGAGCACCGTGTCTGTCCGCCAGGGCCAGGGCATGGTGCTGCTGTGCGGGCCGCCCGCCCACTCTGGAGGTGAGTCCTGCCCGCCCGGTGCCCGCCGCCCCGTGCCCGCCGCGTGTTGCCCTGTCCCGGCTGCGGGTCCCCCTCCCGGGACCAGCTGGGGAGACAGAGTCATCCGTAGAGATCCCCAGAGCGCCCCTGGGCCCGGGGCAGTGCTGTCCACGCCTCCCTGCCATAGTCGGGTAGGAAAGCGTCAGATGGCTCACAAGTCCCACCCCGTCACCGGGTTCAGGGAAGGGACAACCTGTCCGCATGGGTCGGAATTCAAATCCTACTGCCTGGCCCAGAAACGTGGGTGGAGCCGCCCGGGACTGTTCGCAGCTGGCCTGGCTTCCCTCTGTCTCGCTGCGGGCCTGGGAGGGATCAGGCCGGGGCGCCAGGTCCCGTGACCTCGGAATCCAGGGTTGCTTTGTAAAGACTCACGCTGGCGAGGTCATGAGGAACCCATTCCCCCTAGAGCAGGGGTGGGGAGCCTTGTCTCTGCCAGGAAGGCCACTGGGATATTCCTGACATCATTCACGGGCCACACGAAACCACCCACTTAGAAGTCGGCCTGCTCTGTTTGGCCAAACATGTAAAGACCGCACCCCTCGGGCCTTGGCAGGCCCAGACCCCGTGATCGCGAGGGCTTTAGGTGGCCCGAGGGCCGGATGTCCCGACCCCTGCCCTGGAGTCACTGACAGGCCGTCTGCTCACGTGGCTTCAGGAAACCCAGTGCCTCGCCCTCACTCGAGTTCCTGAAGGATGGGTCTGAGCTGGCGCACTTCTTCCAGAACAAGTCCTTTCTCTCATCCCCTCTGCTCCCAAGCACATGGCTCGGCCAGGGCGCCGAGTGTGGGATCAGAGGGAGCAAGTGGGAAGAGGCAGGACAGGAGTCCTGGAAGCTCTGCTTGGCTGAGGACACCCACCTGCAGCGCCTTGATTCTCCCCGGTGGGAAGGGGACAGAAAAGTCAAGTATTTTATATGCTACGCGGTGGCCCCGGGCAATACCATCGCTTTGTTACTAAGGGGGATTGTGGGAGGTGCTGCAGGCAGCCCAAGGCACCCGAGAGAAGGACCGCCACACCTCAGTGACAGGTCTGAGGGCAGCGAAGGCTCAGGTGCTTGGGGCAATGGGGCGGGGATATTAATGAGTATCCACTGAGGTCGTGACTGCAGACGGACAAACCCGTCCTGGATGTCTGACACCTGCTTCCCTGGGTATGGCTGCCACTTGCTATTTGGCTGAATGCGTAACTTAGAAAGGAAGTCTCCTAACACCCTTGTATCTTCACCCCATATTGCAAAGCTGTCACTTTCCCCTCCTCAGCTAAGGGCCCAGCTCACATTCCCAGCAGACGCCCAATTAGCCAAGTGAGTCAAGTGAACATAACAGCAGGTGAGAGGGGCCGGGGCCCCCACAGGTCTGGGTCAAGGTCACAGAGTCCACAGGTGCCCACCCTTTCCCCTAAGGGTGTTCCGGTTCCATGAACCTAGGACAGGGCCCCCTAGTCCGTGTTCCATAGACTCTGAGGCAGCGGCAGACATAGACCCACCACTGGTCTCCTCAAAAGAAGCCAGGCCCCCCGCTGGGCTTCAGGACCCCCACATCACAGGCAGAAGCACTGCTCCACTGAGTTCCCGTGGCAAAATCACCCTGGATGCCCCTGGGCCCCTCCCTGCCCTCATGTGTGCGGTGGCTGCAGACAAGAGCGCTGACCCACTCAGAAAACATGGCGTGTTCTCATATTAGCAGCCTTGTCCGTTCAGCCGCCCCCTCAGTCCTGCTCTTGAGAGTCGGCCCCTGGGGTCCCGCAGAGGAAACCCCGGGATTCTGATTCTGATGATTGCATTGTGCTGGGTCTCATAGAAACTCGCTGTCATCGTCATCGTAGGATGCTTTGACACGGAACACGTCCCCATCCGAGTTCGACCCATTCGCAGGCGTCAGATGCAGGGATCTTGCCTCTTGTCTTTGGGGCGGGGGAGAGGGTCCGCAGGGGCCTTGTGGGATGCAACACATTCGTTTACGTTCCGTTGTCTCCCGCTCCCGGAGGTTACCCTGTCAGCAGCAGGCTAGCCTTTTGAAAAGAGAAACAAGAGTTTGGAAAGTAGCTCTAGAGCTTGGATTTGAAGGAGGGGAGAGTGTGGGTGTAGGAAGGAGGGACAGTATTTCAGGCAGAACCAGAGCACCCGGGGCTGGAGTGGGGAGGCTGTCTGGCCCTGAGGGACAGGCCAGGGGCAGGGCCCCGGGCGGGGCAGGGAGAAGGGACGCGGGTATGCCTGGCGGTAGGCAGTGATGAGGCTCTGAGGTGTTCTTAAAGAGGCAGGTGTCTTTCTGAACAGAAATTAGCAATGGCGAGGTGGGAGATGGGGCGGGGGTGGAGGGCCACATTGCACGTTCGAGAAGGAAGCACAGTTCTAGCCAGGCCAGAAACAGGGCAGCCACCAAATACCTGCTGGAAGAGTGGCCCCTGACGGGAACACAGATGTGCGGGATTGGGAAATGGGGACAGCGAGAGGGAGAAAAGGCAAGCGCGTGCCTCTCCGAATCCAATCGAGACAAAGAGAGAGATACAAATGCGCGGAATTGGAATTGGAAAGAGCACATGGCTCCGCACAGAAAATTTAAAACCGTAAGAGAAAACTCCGCGCCGCTCCGACCGATCAAACATCTGGACGCAGTGAGCCATCCGCCGGAAAAGTGGACACAGCAGCACCAAGCCCACAACATGCAGAAACCAGAACGGACCAGTTAGCGTGGAAGGAGCTGGGGGTCGTCGAGAGTGACTTTCTCCAAGGGCCGTAGGATCCGTAAGGAAGCCTTTGAACCGCCCCAGGAGAGGCCCGGCCACACACCGGGGCCGGAGCCCGGGCGGGGCGAAGCCGCCGGCTCTCTCACGGAGCGAGTCGAACCCTGGCCCCGGGGCCCAGCAGGTGGCACCCAGGGAAGCAATCCACCCAGAACCCACTCTGACCTGGGGGGTCACGCATGTCAGGCACTATTGTCAGTGCTGTACACGAATTAACCAACTGGATTCCTACCCAACCTGGTGATCCCATCCCTGTCTCTGTTTCACAGGAGACAAACCCCCGAGGCCCTGCCTAGGGGACGATGAGTCACCCCAACAGCTCCTGACCTGCCCTCTGCGGACGTGTCTGGGAAATGGGGGCAGGGTTAAAAGTACAGATAACTCCATGCTTATCCCGGTTTGGCTCAGCGGATAGAGCATCAGCCTAAGAAACTGAAGGGTCCCAGGTTCAATTCTGGTCAAGGGCATGGACCTTGGCTGCGGGCACATCCCCAGTAGGGAGTGTGCAAGAGGCAGCTGATCGATGTTTCTCTCTCATCGATGTTTCTGACTTTCTATCCCTCTCCCTTCCTCTCTGTAAAATATCAATAAAATTTTTTAAAAAATTTTAAAGTACAGATAACTAAAAAACAAACAAACAAACGAAAAAAAAAAAAACAGTACAGATAACTCAAAAGGCCAAAAAGAGCACCAGCTTCAATCCTTCTCAGGGTCAAGATGAAATAAGATAATCAGGAACAGAAGGAAGATAGTCTGTTGCCTGCTAAATGATCCCCCGAGGCTAGAGGCAGGCCCACCATCTCCTTCATTGGAATTGCTTCCCAATGGACACTGGCATGTCCTGTGGTCACCCAGACACCCCCGTCTCTGCAGGCGGGTCAGTGGAGCCGCAGCGTGCTTTGTGCTGGCACCGCTCTCCCTAGTTCCGTCACAGGGACATGTTGGAAAGTGTCCAGAACAAACCATGGGAAAACCCCGGGGTCCGGTGGGGCTTGGCGGCCTCGAAGGTTGCTTCTCGCTCACATTCCAGGACGCGCTTCTCCACTGTCCATCGTCTCCTTCTCCGCAAAAGCGCCTTCGTCCCAGCGCTCGGGGCCGGAGTAAACGTCTGCATCGCACGAGGCGTTTCTACTGCGCGTGGACCGAGCGCCTCCTGCGGACCGAGTGGCGGTTGATACTGGTCTCCCGTGTGAGAAGCCCTCTGGGCGCTCAGCCCGACACAGCTGCCCGCTCCCTGCCCGAGGGCGTCCGGGACGTGCCGGGTGGGCCTCGAGCCGAGGTGCTGCGGCCGGGCGTCCGTCCTGCGTGTCCGGGCGGGTCCCCGCCGAGCGGCTGGGGCAGGTGTGCGGCGCTGTGCGCTCCCCCTGCACTTGGCCATGACTTTCTCCGGAGGGTGGGAAAGCATCCGCCTCCATGCCCCATCCCGGGGCTCCATAGCCCCGGTCCCAGAATTGCTTGGGAGAGGGGGTCCCGCTATGTCACGAGGGCTTGCTCCTTTTCGGGTTAGGAAACTTGGCCTTTGAGCCGACGGAGCTGCTGTTTCCATCCACACACTCATCCCCGCAGCATAGATGTGGCGTTTGTCACTGAACAGGGACGGGAGAAACACCGGCAGAGGGTGGCCGGTCGCGGCCCGGCGCCCGCCTTTGGCCGCCGTCTGAAGCCGAGCGTGTTGCGTTGTGTAGCGGGCACCCTGCCACACCGGTTTCCCACGGTGCACCTCGTGTAAGTGCCACCAAGCCCACGGCCCGGCAGCTGTGGTTCAGCAGCAGCCACGCGGTGCGCGGGAGTCGACTCGCGATGCCACGACCCTGCAGCCGGCGCTGGGGCCGAGCCTGCGTGCGCTCCCGGGCCGCGGGGCTGAGGACAGAGAGCGGGACACGCCGGCCTGTCTGTGCTCCGGCCCCGAGGGCCTCCCCTGAGCAGCCCCCCTCGCAGGCAGTCCCCTGCTGAGCACGTGGCCTCTCCGGTTTGAGTGTCCACCCCTAAAGCTCCAGCCCACGGCGTGCGTGTGGCCGTGTGGAAACTTCCAGAATGAGGATGAATAAGACTGCGTAGGACTAAACTGATCCTCGGTGACCCCTGCTCTAAAACTCTCCCCTTGGCTGTGCAAGAGGTCCTGTCTTTCAAATGGCATGCAACCACACTTTGGACTCTTTGACCCAACAGCCCACACCTGCCTCCCCCCGTCCCCGCACACCCCCTGCAGCCTGTCCTATGAGAAGCCAGAAACAGCGGGGTGCAGTTCGTGGAGGAGTGAGCAGCTTTTGTGGACAGCGAGCGTGAGGCACCTGGAAGCTGGGAGTTTCCCTCCGCGGCTGGTAGAAGGGATGTGCCCTCTACACCCTGCGTCTTGCAAAAGAGAATGCATAGTTGGGGCGCGTTCAGGGTGGTGACCCTGGGATGCCATGGACGCCTGGCCCCGGAGAGCAGTAGCCTCCTCATCACTCCGGGGCCGGCCCTGGGAGCAACGAATGTGGCCCGCCCGGGGTCTGCCCCCAGCACCTGTCAGCCATGTCCCCGGGCTGACATCCGAGCATAACTACCCTGTGAGTCTCTCCTTTCATAATGGACCGCCCTGCTGGAGGCTGGAGGCGCCCTGCCCACCAGAGACGCTGTTCCTTTCAGGTGCTGTCCATGGGGGGGGGGGGGGGGTGATGGGGGTGGCAGGCGAAAAGGCAGCTGGCACCTGGACCTTGGGCTCCTACAAACTAGAGCGGGTGACGGCTCTCCCCAGTGAAGTTCCCAGAAACACGGAGTGATGGATGCCATGCTAATGGTTGGCTCTCTCCAGCCCAGTGACAGCCCGCAGTCAGATAAAACACAGCAGCCCACACCCCGATGTTTTGTGAGGCGCCGAGTTCTGACAGCTCCGTTGGCTGCCTGGAGATAAAGCCCAGCTAGTTTGAACGCGTTATTCCCTTACCTATCTGCAGAGGAACTGCCCTGACACAGACAGCTGAATGTGTTTCCGTCTCATTGTTAAAGAGTAATTATCTGAGTTGGGTTCTTGGCTGGGCTGTTTGTTAGCTCACCTTCGATGTGGATGGCAAAAGAAAGAACAGAGAGGCAATCAGAACCGAAAGACGGCCCAGCTGGCGTGGCTTAGTAGTTGAGTGTTACCTCTGAACCAGGAGGTCAGGGTTCGATTCCCGGTCAGGGCACATGTCCTGGTTGTGGGCTCGATTCCCAGTGGGGGGCGTGCAGGGGGCAGCCGATCAATGATTCTCTCTCACAGATGTTTCTATTTCCCCCTCCCTTCCTCTCTGAAATATATATATATACTGGAGGCCCGGTGCATGAAATTTTTGCATGGGGGGAGTGTGGAAGGAGGGGTAGGGGATGTCCCTTAGCCTAGCCTACATCCTCTCCAATCTGGGACCTCTCGAGGGATGTCTGACTGCCCATTTAGGCCCGATCCTAGGATGGGGCAGTCGGACATCCTTCTCACAATCCAGAACTGCTGGCTCCAAACTGCTCACCTGCCTGCCTCCCTGATTGCCCCTAACTGCTTCTGCCTGCCAGCCTGATCACCCCCTAACCACTCCCCTGCCAGCCTAATTGATGTCTAACTGCTCCCCTGCCAGCCTGTTTGCCCCCAACTTCCCTCCTCTGCTGGCCTGATCACCCCTAACTGCCCTCCCCTGCAGGCTTGATTGCCCCCAACTGCCCTCCCTTGCAGGCCTGGTCCCTCCCAACTACCCTCCCCTGCTGGTCTGATTGCCCACAACTGCCCTCCCTTGCAGGGCCTGGAACCTCCCAACTGTCCTCCCCTTCTGGCCATCTTATGGTGGCCATCTTGTGTCCACATGGGGGCAGGATCTTTGACCACATGGGGACAGCCCTCTTGTGTGTTGGAGTGATAGTCAATCTGCAAATTACTCTTTTATTAGATAGGAGATATATATATATATATAATTTAAAAACAAAGACATTTGTTAGACCCTTGTAGGTGAGTGAGATTTCTTTCTCTGAAGCTTATACATATGGAGAAGTTCCCTTGACAGGTAACCTGTCGAGTTACTCTTGGAATGAATGACCCACCCCAAACCTGGGGTGGGCTCTCATGCTTTCAGGGCCTCGCTGAGGCTGAACCAAGGGGCCACGTGTGAGGCGATAGGGAGCAGGGCGGGTGCGATGGGCCCGGGAGCAGCCCGCGGAGCCCACAGTGCACCCACGGGTGTTTGCAGGCTCAGCTGGACCATCACACTGACATCGCTGTCGGAGGTCACCTTGGCACCTGGCCGCCATGCAGACAGGACACAGGGCAATGCCAGGCCCTGCTCCTCAACAAGAGACCCAGAGAGCCCACAGGTGGGCAAGGACTCTGTGTTGCTCTTATTTCACACTTCCCAGGTGATAGGTTAACAGCCGAGAATGGAGACTCACATGGCTGAGTGTGGAGACTCCTGCCTTTTTAGAAATATGTATGTATTTCTACTCCTCACCTGAGGATATGCTTTATTCATTTGAAACAGAGAGAGAGAGAGAGAGAGAGAGAGAGAGAGAGAGAGAGAGAGAGAGAGAGAGAGAGAGAGAGAGAGATGGATGAGAGAGAATCATTGATCAGCTGCTGCCTGCATTCCCCACACTGGAGACCGAGCCCTCAACCCAGGCACGTGCCCTGACCAGGAACTGAACCAGGACCTCCGGGTTCACAGGTAGATGCCTAACCACTGGGCCACACCGGCCAGGCAGGAACGAGGTGTTTTAAGTAGAATGGAGAAGGTGGAGTTCGAGCACCCACGTCTGTGCTTGTGAAGATATATAATGCTCTTCGATGCTCATGGGTCTGGTTGCATGACAATTGGACTGTTCTTAATGCCACTGGACTGTATGCATAGAAGTCATGCAAATGGTACAGTTTATGTGTATTTTGCTGCAATAATTTTTTAAGGGGGAAAAAACGTAGACATGAAGGAGGACAAGATTTTGATGGATTCTTCTGGCCTCTTGTGTTCCGGTTGAGCTTGCCCTGGTCCTTCACTGGTCCTTGGGGGTCGTGGGGTCACCTGGGGGAGGGACGAGGGAGCAGCTTCCAGGGCCAGTCAGGTCCAGCAGCGTGGGACACACCATCAGGTCCCTGCTTCTCAAGCAGCAAGGGGTGCCAGGTGCATGGAGTGGATGGGCTCTGGGAGATTTGCTTTGCGAAAGCATGTAACGTGTGACGGGGGTTCGGGCAGATTCAAAAACTGTCATCTCCCAAGGGCCAGGCCGGTTGGAATCCTATCTAATAAAAGAGTCATTTACAGATTGACTATCACTCCAACACACAATATGGCTGCCCCCATGTGGTCAAAGATCCCGCCCCCATGTGGACACAAGACGGCCACCACAAGATGGCCATCAGGGGGAGAGCAGTTGGGAGGGACCAGGCCTGCAAGGGAGGGAAGTTGGGGGCAATCAAGCCTGCAGGGAAGAGCAGTTAGGGATGACCAGGCCTGTAGGAGAGGGCAGTTAGGGATGACCAGGCCTGCAGAGGAGGGCAGTTAGGGACAATCAGGCTGGTATGGGAGTGGTTAGGGGGTGATCAGGCTGACAGGCAGAAGCAGTTAGGGGCAGTCAGGGAGGCAGGCAGGCGAGCAGTTGGGAGCCAGCAGTCCTGGATTGTGAGAGGGATCCATATTGGAGAGGAAGCAGGCTGGGCTGAGGGACACAACCCCTCTCCCCCCGTGCATGAATTTCGTGCGCCGGGCCTCTAGTGTAAAGAATAAGAGAAGGTAGGTCAGGTAGAGACTATGTCCCCTGTCACACCAGCCAGTCGCTTGCCGCTCATCGCTCACCATCACCGAGGGCCAGTTTTTGCCAAGAGAAAACACAGGCTCCGTCTAGCCTGGCCTTACGGTTTTGCGTGAGAAGCCACAAATGCCCATTCTAAGTACAATCTTTCGATGTTGAGGAGCCAGTTAAAAAAGCTGGTGTGCCGTGAACATGGCAGCTACCACACGCCTTGTACTCGGACCTGGCCCGGGGATCCCCGGCAGGAAGCGAATGCGGTAAGTGCTGGCTTCCTGTTTGTCTCCAGGTCCTCCAGGGGACAGACACCCCCGCCTCCATCTCCTTTTTTATTTCACTTTTGGTTCATCCTCCCCTGGAGGATATTTTTCCATTGAATTTTAGAGAGACTGGGAGGGAGAGGGAGAGACAAAGAGAAACATCAATTAGTTGTCCCCGCCCACCGCCAGGGCCCGGGACCAAGCTTGCAACCCAGGTACGTGCCCTTGACCAGAGTCAAACCCGGGACCCTGCAGTCCATGGGCAGGCGCTCTATCCACTGAGCCACACCGGCTGGAGCCCCCGCCCGGCCCTGTTACCATTTTTCTAGACGATTTCTTTGGCCGAGGAGCCTGAGCTTCTCAACTCCCCACAACTACCTCCTTGAAACTGAAGAAATGGGCTTGTGTATTTACCGCGAGTAAGTGCGATAACGAAGGCCTTCGCTAGTAAATGTAAACGTTTTTCATCTTCCCTGAGATGGGTGGATTATTTTCCCCCCTGAGGGCTTCTTTTTTCTGAACACTGGGTTTAAATCCCCTTGGATTGTTAGAGTAATCATTAATGTTTACAGTTGCTATAGCGACCAGAACTGTTGGCATGCGGGTGGGCAGGGGAGCCTGCGCGAGGCAGATAAGCCGCGCCAATTATTGAACAGCTGTCCGACGTTTAGTCGATGCAGAGCGACAGGCGACGGGCCGGAGAGCGGAGGAGGGTGCGGGCACGCTGCGAACACTCCCCGAAGAGCGTCGGGGTGTCCTGTCGGGGCCGAGGGACACCCCCCCCCCCCCGTGCATGTCGTGGGGAGGCAATTAGCTCCGCTCCCGCCACGGGAAGGAGGCCTGCTGCGGGTGAGGGACGGCTGCGCGTGTCATTTCTACCCCGTAACGGTATGAATCCCTCTCTGCAGGATGCGGCTCTGTGATTTCTCGAGCGCTTCTGCGTGTATTATTTAATTTAGTCTTCGTGACGACACCCTGAACTGGGTGAAGTGATACTCATTGTGCACCATCGTGGTATGAGCGTGGTGGGGAGCGAGCGATGCCTTCGCATCTACGCGTGTCCGTGCATTCTCTCCTCTCCCGCCCCCGCCCCCCGGCCGGCGGGGCACCCCGCTGTCTGCCACGCGTGTGTCCCCCACCCTCAGGCTTGTGCCGCAATAGTCACCCCACGGCACGTAGGGTCCCTTTGGTTCCGAGGCCCGGGGCTCCCGTAGACACAGGAGGCAGAGGCCATTCCGCAGAGCCCCGGTCAGGTGGGCATCTTCGCGGCCATTGTCCCAGGACGACCTCTGACCCTCGCCTGGCGTTTCCTTGTGTGCAAATCGTTCTCACGAGCACGTTCTCATGTGGTCGGCGGGCCTCGTCCAAGGACAGGGCTGGCTCTTCCTTACGGGTGAGGAAACCGAGGATTCTGCCGGTGGATTTGGCCAAGGTCACAAAGTGCCCAGGAGGACCCCTCCTCCGGCCTGTCTTGTCACCTGCACTGTGTGAGACGAGTCGGGGGGGACAGAAAGTGGGGTCTGGGGTCCCACGCCCTGCCTGCCCCAGGCAGCACTCAGTGCGGTAAAACAAAACACCAGGGAAAACAAACAGACAGACAGACAGACACAAAACAAAGGACCAGGACTATGGAATGCCCCTGTAGGCCCCCCTGGGGGGTGAGGTAACGGGCTAGGTCTCCATGGGACTCCGCTCCACCCCCGTGTCCAGCCCTTGGAATAGGATTGGTGCCCGTGAAAACCAACCGAAGAAGCAGCGCTAAGAAGATAGCCCAGCGGGCCAGGCTCCGGGAGGACGGGTCCCTCGGCCGGTGTCAGCCACCGCCCAGCTTGGCTGTTGCGTTTTTATTTTATTTTATTTTATTTTATTTATTTATTTCCCAGAAAGCAGTGGCCTCCTCTAACTCTGGCTTAATGGATCTTTGCCTTAGGCAACACTTTCGAGGAGGCAGTGAAAATGTTTTGCTGGGAAACTGAAGAATGTGCCAACCACACCTGTGGGTGGCCCTGGGGTCTCACTGTGCTTCCTGGAGTCATCGTGCTGGTTAGGAAAGTGGCACCGGGAATAACTATCTCTGACTTGGAGATTATTGTTGGACCAAGAAATACAAGCAGGGGGAAAAAATACAAGCAGAAAATATGGGTAGAGAGGGAGGAAGGGGCAGGGAATGGAGGGAGAACCCTTAGCCAGAGCCATTGCAAAGGGAATACTAAAGGGCAAAGGGAAGAGAATGTGTCTTAAGAGAAAGAAAGGAACGAGGAAGTGAAAAAAGTCGGCTGTCGCGTTTTTAAATGTCCAAATAAGAAGGCAAAGTACTTCTCTTCGGGGGAAGACAGGCCCCTTCCCTTCTTTTCGTTTCTTTCTTCTGTCTTTCGTTGTTGCTGTTGTTAATATATTTTTATTGATTTCGGAGAGGAAGGGAGAGGGAGAGAAAGATAGAAACATTTATGATGAGAGAGAATCCTGGATCGGCTGCCTCCTGCACGCCCCCTACTGGGGATCGGGCCCGCCACCCGGACATGTGCCCTGACGGGGAATCGAACCGTGACCTCCTGGTTCATAGGTGGATGCGCAACCACTGAGCCACGCCGGCCGGGCCAGACAAATCCCTTTCCGATAGGCCCCCAGGCCCAGCCTTTGTGACCTGTTTCCGTGGGCATTGGTGCCGCACGGGGCGGACTCGGGAAAAGGCGCCTCGCGTGATGACAGTGAAGACTCCTCATTTCTTGGCACACTGGACTGAGGGTTGATTCATGCTCCGAATGGCAATGTCAGGCGTGTGCACTTATGTCACATCTCTCAGCGAAGAGGGTGTCGCGTTGTTGAGTAGCCCGGGGAAGAGGCTGTGTGGCTGCCTAAAAGCTTGTTCAGTGGCTGCTTCAGTCCTTTCAAAATATAAATAATGATAGTTTCATGGGCATTTTCTACCATTTACTCAAAATCTGTCATCATTCCCGCGAATGCACTCCAGCTGAGTATTTCTTTTTATCCTCTCGTTGCCCAGAAATTGCTGCTGTGGAAGTAATAAGAGAGAATGTTGATGAGGCTGTGAGAAGCAGAAATTAATGACGATTTGCTGGCGAACAACATTCTATTAGCTTCCGATGCACAATATGGTGATTCAGCATATGCAGACATTGCAGGATAATCGGCCAGCGGCCATCTGCCGCCAGGCCCTGCTGTGGGCCGTGGGCCCCAGGCTGTCCAGTGCAATCCGTGCCTTCCTTTATAACTGACAGCGGTGGGGTGTACGGGTAGATTCGGCTTGCTAATATTTCGTGGAGGATTTTTGCAGCGATGTGTATCCCCAACTCGGCCTGTGATTTCCTCTTCTCCGCGGCGTCCTTGTCTGAGCGTGGTGTCAGGGTAGCTCGGGCGGTAACATGAGTTTGGAAGCTTTCCCTCCTTGTCTGTTTTTTGGAAGAGTCCGGGTGGAAGAGGCATCCCGCCTTGAATTGTTTGTGGAATTCGCCTGTGAAGCCATCTGGTCCTGGATGCTGGTTTGTTGGGAGGTTTTTCTTGAATGATTTAACTTCACTTCTAGTCATCCGTATCTACTCAGATGTTCTGTTTTGTTTCTTTGGGTTTTTTTCACGTTTCCCTCTTGGAGGACTGTCTGCATCTCTGAATCGGCCCACTTCTCCCGGGCTGTCGAATTAGCCCTGTCTTATGATTTGTATTTCTGTTGTATCCATTGTAACTTCTTCTCTTTCTTCTTTTTTCTTTTCTTTTTTTTTTTTTTTTTTTTTTTTTTTTTGAGCACTGACTCTCTTGCTTTTCTTAGTGAGTCTAGTTACCAGCTTGTCCATTTTCTTGCCTTTCCAAAGAACCAGCTCTTAGTTTTGTTGAAAATGTGTACTGTCTTCTTAGTGTCTATTTCGTTTATTTCCACTGTGATCTTTATTGTTTTCTTCCTTTTACCGACCTTAGGTTTTTGCTTGTTCTTCTCTTTTTAGTTCCTTTAGATACAGAGTTAGGTTATCTGAGTTTTTTTCTTTTTCTTTTTTTTTCTTTTTCCTTCCGTCAGGCTTGTTTTTGAATTTTCTCATCGAATTTTGTAGATCATATTCCTGCTTCTGTTTGGATCCCTGACCGTTTCCCTGTGCCACATTATGAACCTTTGCATCGTGAACCTTCCTTAACCTACAACTTTGCTGAGATGTGCCAATCACACACACACACAAGATGTAAAAACCGAGCTCTTTTCTCAAAGCCGAGACAAGGTGGGCAGAGCCTGGCCAGGGCGCCTTCTCTTTGCATGTCAAGGTGACCCCCGATGGAGTAAGTGTGTGTTGCGTGAACAAATCCATCAGGACTGCCGATCCCCGAGAGTTCCGCAGGCCTGGTGTGAGGAACACCGCCCAGAACAGAGTTACCTGGGGAGCAGATGAAACGCTGAGGCCAGCTCCTTTGGAAAGACTTGACTGCTGGGCTAGATGCGTTTTGCTTCCTGTAGGCGACAGTGGGACTCGGGGAGGGCTGCGTGGGAAGGAGAGTGAGTCAGAGCTGCCCTTAGAAGTCCTGGCTGGCAGTGGCCGTGGGTTGCGCTGGAGCGGCAGGGAGCCTGGATTCGGCAGCATGACAGCACATTCTTAGGCCAATGATAGGCAAACAGAAAGGCTTGTGCCCCACCCGGCTTCCCCAATAAAATAGAAGCAAGGAAAGGAGAAGTGAGCCATACAGGGGGGAGAGTGGTGAAGCAGGCACAGGAGCAAACGCACTTGTGGAATTGGAGTCAACAGCAGGCCCTGCGTGCTGCTCGGAAGAACCCTTGCCCAGGCCCAGGAACCCGACTCCTCTCGGATGGGGCAGAGGGTGTCGTGTGGAACGGGTGTCAACACTCAGCCGGGAGCGTGTCATCACCTGATTTTCTGCTGCCGTCCCACTGCCAAGGAAATGTGGTGTCTTTTTTTTATATATATATTTTATTGATTTTTTTTTTTTTTTTTTTTTTTTTTTTTTTACTGAGAAAAGGGAGAGGGATGAAAAGTCAGAAACATCAAACAGCTGCCTCTTGCACACCCCTACTGGGGATGTGCCTGCAACCAAGGTACATGCCCTTGACCGGAATCGAACCCGGGACCTTTCAGTCTGCAGACCGACACTCTATCCACTGAGCCACACCGGTCAGGGTGAAATGTGGTGATCTGTCCAGCAATGGCCATTGACCATCGATAGGTCTTTTCTTTCTTTTATCTTTATTGTCATTACCAGAGGCCCAATGCACAAAACTTGTGCACTGGGTTGGGGGGGGGGTGGTTGTCCCTCATCCACGCCTGTACCCTCTCCAATCTGGGACCCTTTCAGGGCAGTCGGACATCCTTCTCTCATCGATGTTTCTGACTTTCTATCCCTCTCCTTTCCTCTCTGTAAAAAAATCAATAAAATATATTTTTAGAAAAACACACAAAACAAATGGCAGGTGAGTGGGAGGGAGGAGAGGGACAGAGGCCGAGAACAGCTCATCCCTCAGAAACACTGAGACTGGAGCGGCTCCTTAGTGTCTGTGCAGCGCTTCTCAGCTAAGCGAAAACCATAGAGTGTACGGAAACCACAGAGCGCTGGGCAAACCCTCCGTGCGCGTTCCCTGGACCTAACGGCATTGGACTTCTCTTCGCCGACGATCTGTGCGCCCTCTAGCCCTCTAAGCCTCGGCCACTGGGCTGGGAGGACGGGACTGTGGCCACTGGGCTGGGAGGACGGGACTGTGGCCACTGGGCTGGGAGGACGGGACTGGGGCCACTGGGCTGGGAGGACGGGACTGTGGCCACCGGGCTGGGAGGAAGGGACTTCGGCCACTGGGCTGGGAGGACGGGACTGTGGCCACTGGGCTGGGAGGACGGGACTGTGGCCACCGGGCTGGGAGGACGGGACTGGGGCCACTGGGCTGGGAGGACGGGACTGTGGCCACCGGGCTGGGAGGACGGGACTGGGGCCACTGGGCTGGGAGGATGGGACTTCGGCCACTGGGCTGGGAGGACGGGACTGTGGCCACTGGGCTGGGAGGACGGGACTTCGGCCACTGGGCTGGGAGGACGGGACTGTGGCCACTGGGCTGGGAGGACGGGACTTCGGCCACTGGGCTGGGAGGACGGAACTTCGGCCACTGGGCTGGGAGGACAGGACTTCGGCCACTAGGCTGGGAGGACAGGACTTCGGCCACTGGGCTGGGAGGACGGGACTTCGGCCACTGGGCTGGGAGGACGGGACTGTGGCCACTGGGCTGGGAGGACGGGACTTCGGCCACTGGGCTGGGAGGACGGGACTTCGGCCACTGGGCTGGGAGGACGGGACTGTGGCCACTGGGCTGGGAGGACGGGACTTCGGCCACTGGGCTGGGAGGACGGGACTTCGGCCACTGGGCTGGGAGGACGGGACTGTGGCCACTGGGCTGGGCTGGGAGGACGGGACTTCGGCCACTGGGCTGGGAGGATGGGACTTCGGCCACTGGGCTGGGAGGACGGGACTGTGGCCACTGGGCTGGGAGGACGGGACTTCGGCCACTGGGCTGGGAGGACGGGACTTCGGCCACTGGGCTGGGAGGACGGGACTGTGGCCACTGGGCTTGGGAGGACGGGACTGTGGCCACTGGGCTGGGAGGACGGGACTGTGGCCACTGGGCTGGGAGGACGGGACTGTGGCCACTGGGCTGGGAGGACGGGACTGTGGCCACTGGGCTGGGAGGACGGGACTCTGGCCACTGGGCTGGGAGGACGGGACTGTGGCCACCGGGCTGGGAGGACGGGACTTCGGCCACTGGGCTGGGAGGACGGGACTGTGGCCACTGGGCTGGGAGGACGGGACTTCGGCCACCGGGCTGGGAGGACGGGACTGCCCATGCTCTCCGTTTGCAGTTAGCGGCGGAAAGAACCGCGGGCAGCGCTAGGCCTGTCTCCCATCGCTGATTCTCTCGGGAGCGCAGGGGCAGCCCAGAGCCCAAGCCGCCTTTGTAACGCTCTGTCCTTGGCTTCCAGAGCTCAGCTACGCCTGGATCTTCAACGAATACCCCTCCTACCAGGACAACCGCCGCTTCGTCTCCCAGGAGACCGGCAACCTGTACATCGCCAAGGTGGAGAAGGCCGACGTGGGGAACTACACCTGCGTGGTCACCAACACGGTGACCAACCACAAGGTGCTGGGGCCGCCCACCCCGCTGACCCTGCGCAACGACGGTGAGTGCCGGCTGGGGGCCTCCTTCGCGGCGCGTTGCGTGTGGGGAGCTGGGGCGCTGACCGCACCGCGTAACTATGCGAGTGAAACGAAGGGGAGCTGCGTGCCTTCCACATTCAGTGCCCAGGTTCTCCGCGTGGGTGAGGAGTAAACCAGGAACCTGTGCTGGAAAAGGAATTAGCGAGCTAATGGCGAGTCTCAGCAGGGAGGGAGAGGGGGAGGGAGGGAGGGAGGGAGGGAGGGAGAAGGGAGGGAGAGGGGAAGGGAGAGAGGGAGGGAGAGGGCAAGGAAATTGGGAGAGAGGGAGGGAGGGAGTTAGGAGGGAAGGAGGGAATTGGGAGAGAGGGAGGGAGGGAGGAAGAGAGGGAGGGAGGGAGTTAAGAGAGGAGGAGGGAGGGAGAGAGGGAGAGGGGGAGGGAGAGGGGGAGAGGGGGAGGGAGAGGGGGAGGAGGAAGGGAGAGAGGGAGGGAGAGGGTAAGGAAATTGGGAGAGAGGGAGGGAGGGAGGGAGTTAGGAGGGAAGGAGGGAGGGAGGGAGTTAAGAGAGAAGGGGGAATTGGGAGAGAGGGAGGGAGGGAGTTGGGAGGGAGGGAGGGAGTTGGGAGGGAAGGAGGGAGGGAGGGAGTTGGGAGGGAGGGAGGGAGGGAGTTGGGAGGGAAGGAGGGAGGGAGGGAGTTAAGAGAGAAGGGGGAATTGGGAGAGAGGGAGGGAGGGAGTTGGGAGGGAGGGAGGGAGTTGGGAGGGAAGGAGGGAGGGAGGGAGTTGGGAGGGAGGGAGGGAGGGAGTTGGGAGGGAAGGAGGGAGGGAAGGAGTTGGGAAGGAGGGAGGGAGGGAGGGAGGGAGTTGGGAGGGAAGGAGGGAGGGAGGGAGGGAGTTGGGAGAGAAGGAGGGAATTGGGAGAGAGGGAGGGAGGGATGGAGGGAGGGAATTGGGAGAGAGGGAGGGAGGGATGGAGGGAGGGAGTTGGGAGAGAGGGAGGGATGGAGGGAGGGAGGGAGGGAGGGAAGGAGAGAGGGAGGGAGGGAGAATGTAAATAGCAAAGGGATCTATAGTTCCTTTCCTTCCCACTTATGCCAGGAGCCTGGGCAGCACAGAGTCGGGGGCTGGGCCCGGAGGTGTTAGTCATGTCCCTGTGATTGGGGCTTCAGTGTGGGGCGAAGTTGGTAACAATCCAGCCGGGGTCCAGATTTATGACACTGAAGACGGTTCCCACAGCGATACATGGTTAGCTCCCGCAGGTGCCCGCATGGGGGGTGGGGGTGTGGGGGAGGGATCAAGCCTGCAACTGAGGTGCGTGCCCTCCAGTGCGAATGGAACCCGGGGCCCCGCCGTGTGCAGGCCGGCGCTCTAACCACCGAGCACACTGGCCAGGGCTTGTCTCCACATTTGTTCTCTTGCCCCCTGTGCTGCTGAGGGGACTCTACTGGGGATGGGGTGGGGAAAGAGGGGGGAGGGAAGGGACTGTGACCCGCAGCCCCCAGCACAAGGGTACTTGCAGACAGACTACGTCTGCAGAGAGGGTCAGGGCATCTCCACAGCGCTGGCCGCCTGGGAACTGTCCGAGCGAATGCTGTAGGTGTCGGTCATTCGCTCGTTCGCTCACGCACGCCCTTGACGTGTTTACGTAGCACTGGCCACGCGACAGGCCTGCCCCGGCGCCCGTGACAGGGAAGGAAGGCCCCTGTCGCGTGGCACTCAGAGCATTTTTCTGGAGGACACTGGTGACAACAGACCAGAGCCACACTAACGCTGGCTGTGTCAGGGAGCAGCAGAGAAATGTGTACGGCCACCAGGAGGCGCTGTGCGGCTGGGGTTGTCTCCTTTAACAGGGAAAGCCTCCCAGGCGGTGCCGGGCCTGAGACCTGGAAGTCGGGCCCGGAAGACGGGAGGGAGGAGCTGAAGGCTGAGTCCACATCAAGTGCAAAGGCCCTGGGGCCCGCGTGAGCCCGAGGCTCCTCCCGGGAGCTCCAGGGCGTGAGCCTGGGTGGGGCGTCCTGAGCAGGTAGAGGGGGTCTGAGCTGAGGTTGCAGGGGAACCGGCCACAAGGCCGTGGGGCGAAGACTGGCTTTTATGCAGGTGCAGAGCTCCAATGGGGTTAGATGCAGGGAGTGGCGGGCAGTGTTTAAGAAGACCTTTTTGCTCTGTGGGAAGTAGACTTATAAAACGCGAGTGGGGACGCTGGCCCTCTAACCACTGAGCACACTGATATCGGTTGCTGGGTGGGAGCCGGTGGCAGCGGGAAGTGAGAGGCAGGAAGCTCGGAGCCGGGAGCCGGTTCGCAGGCCCAGCCGCCCGGAGCGCTGACTCACCGCGTGGGAGGAGGTGGGAGGAAAATGAGATGACACACAGGTTTCTGGAGCAGCAGCGGGGTTTCTGGGAAATGCGTTTACTTAGCAGGCTTATAAGGGCGCAGTCGAAAATATTATTTCAGCCGTTATTCGTGGAGCCGACAGCATGGCTTCTCCCTCGGCAAGGGGGCCGTCTCCGCGGCGGAGGGTCGGCCGGTGGGTGTGGTGTCCCCGCCGGCCCTCCCTGCCCCACGTTTCTGCCACAGAGGGTGGCCCATGTAGCCCAGGACCGAGCAGATCTACCTCGTCATGTCCAGTATGTTGTCACAGAGATGACACCTGCTTCTTATTGGAACACTAGAGGCCTGATGCACGAAGTTTCACACAAGAACGGGCCTTCCTTCCCCCGGCTGCTGGCACCACCTTGGCTCCAGCTCAGAGCCGCCTCTCCACCTTCCCACACTGCCCAGAGACCCAGAGTGGCTGAGGTGGTGTGGAATACCTGCGTCGTCACCGTGGTGATGACACAAGCATCCCACCCCACCCCCAGTTGCTCAGCACCTGTGTATGCAAATTAGCCTGCCATCTTTGTTGGGTTGATTTGCATACTCGTTCCTGATTAGCTGGTGGGCGTCACGAAGGTATGGTCAATTTGCATCCTACTCTTTTATTAGTATAGATTTCAGCACAGAACTTACTGACTGAGGATCTTAGATTTCGGCCGTTAAGGCCTATTCGTTCTTCATTTCCGTGAGAGCTACACAGAGGAAATTCACACCGTGTCTTCCCCTCAGGGGCTGGAGTACGTAAAGGATGTTCAGGCTCCACAGCACAGAATAGGTTGTTTAATGAGGCCCTGTCTGGAGGTAAGAGAAAGAGCCAGGAATGTCCCTGACCGGTGCCAGCCAGGCTGTGGCCTCACTCAGGGGCCGAAGAGCTGGGCGGGACTAAAAGTCTGGAAGGAAAACAGTCGTGGGACTCCGGGGTGTCAGCCCAGACCCAGCCCAAACACGGAGACAAGTCCGCCTGGTTTTCACTTCTCTAACAGTGTCACGGGTGAGAATCTGTGGGCGTACCGCCTGTTTCAGTCAGGAGACCAGCTCAGTGACTAAAGAAGGCGAGCCTGTTTGCGAAACTGGCATCGCTCACCTGACTTGACAGCATCTTAGCGGCTTTGGCTAGTTTGGAGGCTCGGCACGCTCAGGCGCTCAGCCTTCACCTCTGCACCCCAGCACAGTCCACTCTGTCTGGGGACCACGGGGACCCGGAGTTGTAGGCGGTCAGTGCGGAAGCACCTGTCACCTACTCGTTGTGTGTGGGGGACAGTGTGAAGTGAAAGCATCTGCCCTCAGTCCCTGGGAGCCCACAGTCTTCGAGCAGGCCTGATGAACGAGGGCTCTAAGGCTGCCTTTTTTATTGGAATTATGGGACTGAGTTCCAAGAAACACATTTACAGATAGAAGTGTTTGGAACTAGAATAGGTGTCGGCTTAGAATAGAGATGACAGGGCACATTCATCTGCAACTTTTGATCGTGCGTTTACCCAAACACTGTGCCCTGGGTACAGTTGTGTATTTGTCCCTGAGGATGCAGAGTCTGTGTTCTCAGCGTCGAGTCTGGCTGAGGAGCCAGATTGCTGATGGAGGCAGGGGCAGGGCCCCCCTGGGGAAAGCAGAGGATTAAAGCAGATATCCTGTTTCCCCGAAAATAAGACAGTGTCTTATATTAATTTTTGCTCCCAAAGATGCACTAGATCTTATTTCTGGGGGGGGATGCCTTACATTACAGCGAGTAGGTCTTATTTTCGGGGGATGTCTTACTTTTGGGGAAACAGGGTACATGGGTCTCTCATGCTAAACGCTGCCAAGTTCAGTGAGATTGAGCAGCAGTCAGCCTGGCCGGGAGGAAAGCTGGCCCGGGCTTGAGTCAGCCCAGCCTCCCATGAAGGGTTGTCCAGCCTCTGAGAGAGGAAAGGCATTCTGGGCAGCGGGCGCAGGGTTCGTTTGATCCAAAGTTGCCCAACGCCTCCTGCAGGCCAGCCCTATCCATGGCCTGTTTTTGTGTGTGATTTTTTTTTGCAAAGAAAGTTTCAAATGTTTCTGCATAGAAATGTGGAATCTTTGGGGATAATTCCTAGATTTTCTATCGTCTCTGCCGCCGTTGTCAATGGTAGCTTATTTTTAATCACATTCTCTGATTAGCTAGTGCTGATGTATGGAAATGCCATTATTCTTGTGGCTCAACAGCTGGCAAGCTTGCTGAAATGTGCTGTTCATTCTCAGAGTTGGTCGGTGATTCTACTCACTCTCCCAAACTTTTCTGTCTTCGCCATTTCCTCTAAGCCAGAGCTGGGCCAGCTCGGGCTCATGGGCCAAACACACCCCACCATCTTTTTCATAAATAAAGTTTTATTGGAACAGAGCCCTTTTTTTTTCATATTGTCTTTTTCCAGCTCCAATGACAGAGTTGAGTCTTTTTGTTTTAAATATGTTTTTCTTTATTTTAGAGAGGAAGGGGAAGGCAGAGACAAATAGAAACATCAGTGATGAGAGAGAATCATGGATCTGCTGCCTCCTGCACGCCCCCTACTGGGGATCAAGCCCACAGCTCGGGCCTGTGCCTCGAGCAGGAATTGAAGCGTTGACTATTGAGCCACACCGGCTGGGCCAGAGTCTTAACAGAGAATGAATGCATGGCTCACGAAACCCAAAGCATTGATCTCTGTCCCTTTACAGAACACCCCTGCCAGTCCCTGAAATATAATACCTTTAAATATCTGAAGACCGTCCATCAAGACTTGGTCTTTGTGGCTACAGCAATGTTGATTAGGACCAACATGTGCAAGGTAGAGGGAGGGAGAGAGTGTTGAGCGCAACACAATGTGAAGAACTGTTTGGTAGGAGGAATATAAAAGCGCTTTCTCAAAGTCTGCTTCCTTTTTCCTAAAAGTAGGTGCCCGTTTCATGTAGTTCAAACTGGAAACTGTCAGCCAATGACCTCAGGGCTTCCCTCCAACCCGAGTGTCAGGGCAAGCCCGGGCCCCTGCTCTCTCCCTGTGCAGGAGAGAGCCTCCTGCACAGCTCCGGAGAGCTCCGCGCCCCAGCGAGAAGGAAGGAACAGGATGCCGGTCTGACTGAGCTCCCATCACGGGGTGACCTTGCACATCGCACAGGTGTCTGGGTGGAACCCCAGGCTTACCAGCTGCTGCACAGCCTTCTGGCTGGTCACTCGTCTTCTCTCCAGCGGGGGAGGTTCTTGCTTGGACAACTGTGGCCTCACATTCAACAGGACTTAACCACAGGGATGGCAGGCAGCGGCGGCAGAGGTTCCCAGGACAGTCAGTCCTTAGACCCCCACATGGCCCCTTCCACCCAGGGCACAAGTCCTTTCCAAAGGGGCAAAGCGATCGACTCAGCCAAAGGCGTCGGCGTGATTAATCCGGTATTTCCAAACATTTTATATTAACGGAACACACATCCCATTTCCCAAGAAAGCCCGGGTGGAAACCTCTCAGAAGATGATTTTTGCAATTTCTGTTTTTCAACAGATAATCCCACTCTGTGGGTGACAGTCCCTTCTGGTGGTTTAATGTAGCAAACCCACAGATTCCAGCGACGGCAGGGGTTGGCAAAACCTTATGGCGCACGACTCCGCCAACACGGCGCCCTGCAAATGGCAGTTAAATAAGTGTCGTGGGCGGTGATGGTGCCAGTCATCTTGCTGAATTCTCTGTGCTCGTGGACATCAGCATCTGCCTAATGATTGTCCAGGGCTGGCTCGCCAGCATGGCTCAGGGGTTAGGCTTCGACCTATGAACCAGGAGGTCATGGTTCAGTTCCCCGTCAGGGCACAGGCCTGGGGTGCCAGCTCGATCCTCAGTGTAGGACATGCAAGAGGCAGCCAATCAATGATTCTCCCTCATCATGGATGGTTCCCTCTCTCTCTCTCCCTTCCTATCTGAAATAAACACACACACACACACACACACACACACACACACATACTAGTGGCCCGGTGCACCAAATTTGTGCACTCGGGGGTTGGGGTGGGGTGGGGTGTCTCTCAGTCCAGCCTGCATCCTCTCCAATCTGAGATCGCTGTGGGATCCGGCCTAAACTGGCACTTGGACAACCCCCTCGTAATCCGCTCCTAACCGCTCACCTGCCTGACTGCTTGATAACCCCTAACCACTCTGCTTGCTAACCACTCTGCAACTGGTCCCCTCTGCCGGCCTGCTCGGCCCCAACTGCCCCCCACCATCAGCCTGATCACCCTCAACTGCCCACCCTTCCTGGCCTGATCACCCCCAACTGCCTTCCCCTCCTGCCCTGATCACCCATAATGGCCTCTGCCTTGGCCCCTCCACCATGGCAATCTGGGACCCCCGTGCACACACGCCCTTCATGATCTGGGACCCCCGGCATCCACAGAAAAGCGTGGTGGTAGCCGGTCTTCCCCCCGGCCTCCTGTGGCCATGCCCTTCGCACGCACCAGTGATTTGGGACCCCTGCGCTTGCGCCCTTCGTGATCTCGGACCCCAGGAACCCACTGCAAAGCACACAAAGCACAGCAGTGGCCAGCCTTCCCGCCGTGCCTCCACGTGGCCTGGGGAACTGGCACACGGGCTTGCCGGGACCACCAGCATAGCGTCTGCTCCTCGGGCCCATGGCGCTGGTTCCCCAGGCCACGCAGAGGCGGCAAGAGAGGCAGGATCGCATCCTGCGTGGCCCCGCCACCCCGCTCCTGATTGGCTGGTAGCATAGCCAATCAGGAACCAAGGTACGGTCACATTTGCATGTTACTCTGTTATTAGATAGCATAATTTTAAAAATAATAATAATTGCTCAGGGCTTGAAAGAGGAATAGTGTTGCCACAAGGTTGCCTGCAAAGTCCAGACTCTAGATGGACCTTGTCCCTGGTGCAACCCCATGGTGAGTGCCCTCCCAGTGGCCCGCCCACAGGAAGTGCCCACTGAGATTGGGCGGAACTTCCTGCTTTGGCTCAACACCTATGGCAGCTGTGGAAGTCCTTAAGGCAGTGGTTCTCAACCTTTTTAGTGCCTCGACCCTTTAATACAGTTCCTCATATTGTGGTGATCTCCAGCCATAAAATAATTTTCATTGCTCCTTCATAATTGTAATTTTATGAAATTTTATGGTTGGGGGGGTCACCACAACATGAGGAACTGTATTAAAGGGTCATGGCATTGAAAAGGTTGAAAATAGCCCTAACCAGTTCGGCTCAGTGGATAGAGCATCGGCCTGTAGACTGAAGGGTCCAGAGCTCGATTCCGGTCAAGGGCATGGACCTTGGTTGCGGGCCCATCCCCAGTAGGAGGTGTGCAGGAGGCAGCTGATCAATGTTTCTCTCTCATCCATGTTTCTGACTTTCTATCCTTCTCTCTTCCCTTCTGTAAAAATAAAAAAATCAATAAAATATATTTAATAATAATATTTTTTTTAAAAGCTTGAGAACCACTGTCTTAAGGTGTAGTCCCTGGACCGGCAGCAGGAACACCAGCTGGGAACTTGTTAGACGTGCAGGTTCTTGGGCTCCGTCTCTGCTCACTAAGTCGGAGACTCAAGCCCTCGGTGGTTTAGTTTGGAACCCATTGGTTTGGAAGGAACACCTAGGAGTTCTCAGCTGCGTCTTCACCAGGACTAGCTCTGTGGCTCACTGACTGCACAGTCGCTGCTGCATAGCCCGCGCTACCATGCGACGCACAGAAAACGTGCAGCCCACACACGCCACGAAGGCGGCACTGGGGTCTGTGTGGCCCCGTGGGCACCGGGGTGAGGCCGGCGCCTGGCATACGGTTGCTGTGCGATGCTTGTGTCTTGAGTTCATTCACGGGGATGCAGGGAGAGCAGAGCCCCTGGCTCCTGAGAACTTGGATGCCCAGAATCTCAGGCGCCATCACCTTCCCTAGTGTGAGGGGGGCTCTCCCGCTCCGAAAAACAGGAGGCGTTGATCTGCACCGGAAGCAGTCAGACTTCCTTTTCTGCGTTATGTTTAAAATGCGGGAGAGGTGTGTGTGGACCCTGAGCAGAGCGCGCCGAATGTTAAAGGCCCACGTGCCAGACGCGTGTGCAAAGGCAAGGACACGGCAGCTCCCCTGCACGCACTGCGCAGGTGCACCTTCACCCCACGGAGCACCGATGCCACTATTTGGCAGGAAGCTTCTTATGTCTGAGTTCCTGTAAGAAGCGCTACCGTGCTGGGGGCTGCTTTTAGTGGCTGCTGGGCATGCAGTGGCTGCTGGGCATGCAGTGGCTGCTGGGTGTGCAGTGGCTGCAGTGTGTGCAGCAGCGGCTGTGTGTGCAGTGGGTGCTGTGTGTACAGTGGCTGCTGAGTGTGCAGTGGCTACTGGGTGTGCAGTGGCTGCAGTGTGTGCAGCAGTGGCTGGGTGTACAGTGGCTGCAGTGTGTGCAGTGGCTGGGTGTGCAGTGGCTACAGTGTGTGCAGTGGCTGCTGGGTGTGCAGTGGCTGCCGTGTGTGCAGCAGTGGCTGTATGTGCAGTAGTTGCTGTATGTGTAGTGGCTGCTGGGTGTGCAATGGCTGCTGTATGTGCAGTGGCTGCTGTATGTGCAGTGGCTGCTGAGTGTACAGTGGCTGCAGTGTGTGCAGTGGCTGCTGTGTGTGCAGCATAGCCTCTCCCATCTGCCTGCTGCCACTCCCATCTCCTTCCATCTCCCGGCGTCCACGGAGGCCCCGTCCCTGGCCAAAGAGGGGCTCAGACCCAGCAGGGTGTCTTTGGAAGTAAAAGCACGAGTTGTCCGTACAGGCAGACAACCAACCGGGCTCCTGCAGGCGGAAGGGGTGTCACTGAGCGTCTGCCCCCCAGGCCACCCTGACCCTGTCGCTGGCGCGCTGCGGCTTTGCGTTGGCGTGTGGCCGCAGTGGATTCACGCCCCCTCTCTGTGAGCAGCTCGGGCTGGAGAGCGTTCTGGAACACGTCCCTCCAGAGCCTCGCTCCCATCGCCTCCCTCTCTGCGCGTCGCCAGCGCAGCTGCAGACGGTGGCGTCCCCGCGCACGCAGGTGGCCGGAGGAGGGCCCGGGACAGCGCACTCCTGCGTGAGGGCCTTTGTTTCTTAAAAATGATTAAAAAGGCAGCCGCCTTTCCAATTCAGCGTGGAGCGTAAAGGCCAAAAGAGTTAAACGGGAAGAAACATCCCCATAAAAGCGCAGCCGGTGCCAGATGTAACCCAGTTAATCGGACCCGTGCACAGGTGTTCCTGACGCTGCACAACACGGGCGAGGAGAGCGGCTGCTCCCGCGTGCACGGCTTTAACGGACAGCGGCGATCTCCATGCTAATGAGCGCTCTGCAGACACTGCGGACTGTGCTGGCCGTGTCCGGTCCAGGTCTCCACAGCCTGCAGCCGGGGTCGGACACGCAGACCACACCGCATCCTTACTGACAGCTCTGCCCCTGGACACAGACGGGTGTAGCAACCCGCCCCCGCCCCACGTGACCGCATAACCGCCTGCACCGTCCGTGTTAGAAAAGCGTCGTCTTGCCAAAACCGGTGTGGCTCAGTGGATGGAGCGACGGTCTGCGGACTGAAGGGTCCCGGGTTCAATTCCGGTCCAGAGCATGGACCTTGGCTGCGGGCACATCCCCAGTAGGAGTGCAGGAGGCCGCTGATCAATGTCTCTCTCTCACCGATGTTTCTGACTTTCTATCCCTCTCCCTTCCTCTCTGTGAAAAATCAATAAAATATATTTTTAAAAAGAAAATAGAAAAGCGTCATCTCCAGTGAAGGACCTCCCACAAGAAGCCCTGATGATGCTCACCCACCGGGCCACGGTTCAAGGCCCGGTTGGGGCGCATGCCCGGGTTGGGGCTTAATTCTATTCTTCTCTCATATTTTTTAAACATATTTTTACTGATTTCAGAGAGGAAGGGAGGGAGGGGGGGAGAGAGAGAGAGAGAGAGAGAGAGAGAGAGAGAGAGAGACATCCATGATGAGACAGAATCATGGATGGGCTGCCTCCTACACGCCTCGCGCTGGGGATCGAACCCCCAACCTGGGCGTGTGCCCTGACCGGGAATCAAACTGGGACCCCCTGGTTCACAGGTCAGCGCTCCACCACTGAGCCACACCGGCTGGCCGCTATTCTTCTTTCCACGCTGTTTCAGAATAAAAGTCCTGGCGCTGGAGGCACCTTGCCAGGAATTTAGGATTAATTCAGATGAACTTGTTGGACGAGTTGTTGAAGGTCATCGGTGGCCCCCGCTTGATGGCTCCGGTGGTTTTGGCAGAGACACAATCCAGAGGGGGGTGTTCTGTTAAGTATTTAAAACTTCCCGCCCTGTGTTTCCCCAAAGTGCCTTTGATCTTCCCTGGGGACTAAGACTGTTCCTTTCCTCTCTATATTTTTATGACAAAAAAAGCAATAACAACTCTTTCTGCCAGTGACGTGGGAACCGTGGAGAACTCGGTCCTGGCCGGCGGCGGGCGCCGTGACGCGTGTTTCTGTTGCGCCCCGAGCCCGGAGCCACCACCGCCGGCCGGCGACGGGCCTGCCTCAGATGAGGGGCCGGCTGTGCCCGGTGGTGCCCGCCGTGGGAGCTGCGGACGTTACACGGGAAACACCCCCCCCCCCCCGAGTTTTCTGAGCCCTCCGAGACTCAGCGCTGGTCTTTGTCCACAGGGGTGATGGGCGAGTATGAGCCCAAAATCGAGGTGCAGTTCCCGGATACGGTGCCCACCGCCAGAGGGGGCACGGCCAGGCTGGAGTGCTTCGCGCTGGGCAAGTGAGTCCTGGTCCCTCCGCGGCCGCCTCGCCCCGGGGAGGGGTGGCTGTCCCTCGGCAGGTGCGCCCCCTCACCGCAGAGAGGGGACCTGGGGTGGCCGGGGAGGGTCCGGCCGCCAGCCTGACGTGGCCAGGAGGAGGAGGGGAGAGGGAAGTTCCGAAAGGGGTGCTGCCCACATTGAGGACCTGAATGAGGGCGACACAGGCCTTCCCTGGAGGGTGAACCTGGAGACGCAGTTCCGGCCCCCGTTTCCCGAGGAGGCACCCCATTTCCCTGGAATTCCTTTTTAAGTCACCATCTCGGCCCGCTGCTCGGAGAGGGACAGGAAACCAATAGTTCTAGGACCGTGGTCGGCAAACCGCGGCTCTCGAGCCACAGGCGGCTCTTAGGCCCCTTGAGTGCGCTCTTCCGCAAAATACCACGGCCTGGCCGAGTCTATTTGGAAGAAGTGGCGTGAAAAGAAGTTTAAGTTTTAAAACTGTGGCTCTCCAAAGAAATGTCAGTCGTCGTCCTGTTGACAGTTGGCTCTGTTGGCTAATGAGTTTGCCGACCACAGATCTAGGCGCCTCTATTGCCCAGAGCCGTCCAGAACTTCTTCCCCTTCCCCAGGGCCGGCTCAGCAGCGGGGACCAGGGAGCGGTCGGGCGGCTCTGTCGGAGGGCGCAAGGCGGGGAGGGCGGGCACCATGTTGCCAGCAGCCCTGCAGCCGGGTTTGCCATGAACGATCAGAACTGCCGTCTGACACGGAGCCTCGGGCCGTCTGTGCGTGTTCCCGATGCGTGTGGACCTCCGCTCCCACCCCCCACCCCCCCCCCCGCCCGGCGAAGCCCTGGCTCACTGCCCCAGGCCCGCCGTGCCCGTCCGTCCGTCCGTCCGCCCTCGGAGGCGATGCTGGCCCGACCCCCGTGTCCGCACGCGGTCTCCGTTCGCGGGCAGCGGCTTCTCCGGCCGCCACGGAGGAAGCAGTTCCCTCTCCAGCTCTCACGGGAGGTTCTTTCCGCGTCCGTGTCCCTCAGCTACGGCGGCATGCGCCACGGCGCTGTCTCGACTTTGCTACAGCGCAGCGACCATTCCGTTCCCTCTTTATGGGCTTCAGAGAGGAAGGGAAACATGTGGAAGAGAGAGAATCCTGGACCGGCTGCCTCCTGCACGCCCCCTACTGGGGATGGAGCCCGCCACCCCGCGTGTGCCCTGCCCGGGAACCGAGCCGTGACCTCCTGGTTCACAGGCCGATGCTGTACCCCTGAGGCGCACCGGCCGGGCCGGGAAACGTCTTTATTCTAACGGGAACAGCGGGTCCCCCGTAACACTAGCGACGGGGCGATGGGTAACGTCGTAACGGTGATGCCTGCATGTGTGTGTTGTGTGTGTGTGTGGGGGGGGGGTGCTCTCTGGACAGGCTTCTCGGTTTAGACCCCGGAAGGAAGAGGGGGTGGGGAGCTCAGGATGCCACGACGGCCCTGCCTCCTCCCAGCTCACGCGCCGCTCTCTGTTCGCGCCTCCAGTCCGGTCCCCGCCATCGTCTGGAGGCGGGCGGACGGCAAGCCCATCGCGCGGAAAGCCAGGAGACACCAGGCGGCCGGGATCCTGGAGATCCCCAACTTCCAGCAGGAGGACGCGGGCCCGTACGAGTGCGTGGCCGAGAACTCCCGGGGGAGGAACGTCGCGCGGGGACAGCTGACTTTCTACGGTGAGTCGCTGGGTGGCGGAGGGGTGCGGACCTTGTCACTGAGAGCGGAAGCTGGGGCTCGCGGCGGGCTTTGGGGAAGGGCTGTGCAAAGTGGGGCCGTTCTGGACTCCGGCTGGTTGCTGAACCCGCACCCCTCCCCTCCTGTTCTCCCCACATACACCTCCACCATCGCGCTGGGTGTGGGGAGGGGCGTGGGGCGAGGATGTGACGAAGCCGAGGAAGAAATCAGGCCGATGTGTTGGGGCGATGCGGCTGCTGCGAACACATCGCAAAGGGCTTGTTTTCCCTCCCGCCGTCGGCTGGAAACCTGACACAGAAGCGTGTCATTCCTCCTCCCCGTTTATTTTATTATTTTTAAAATATAGTTTATTGATTTTTTTACAGGGAGGAAGGGAGAGGGACAGAAAGTCAGCAACATCGGTGAGAGAGAAACATCGATCAGCTGCCTCCTGCACGCCCCCTACTGGGGATGTGTCCGCAACCAAGGTACATGCCCGTGACCGGAATCGAACCCGAGACCCTTCAGTCTGAAGGCCGACACTCCGTCCTCCGATCCAAACCGGTTTCGGCTGTTGTTTTATCATTTTTTAAATGTCTCCGCTTTCCTTCACTCGGACCTTGATTTGGGGCTCCTGCGAATCCTCGATCGTTCCTCCCCTTGGGTGCCGTTTTCACGCACATTGGGAACGCCCGCTGCCCCAGTGCGGCTGGTCTGAGCGGAGTGGGGCAGAGCTCTCCCCCTCGACCCTCCTCCCGTGCGGCCGCGCCCGTCCACCCCGCTCATCCGCACGGAGCCGGCTGCTGCACGAATGCAGAACCTCCCGCATGTGGTCATCAGTGAGCCCACGCGGAACCCCGTTAGGGCATCTGTCTGGGGGGGGGGGTCAAGCTCAACACGACCATGGGCCTCATATTTGAAGGTGTCGCGTGAGATTAAGACCGCAGATGTTTTAGAGGAGAGATCCTTCTACTTCACCCCCAGCAAGCGCACGCACGCACGCACGCACGCACGGCCCAAACCACGGTTCTGTTCTCCTGTGTGGGTGTGCTGGGTTCTATTCAACGTGTGGGACCTACCGACATTGCCCAGAATTCGGGCTCTGCCTTCCTTCCGAAATAATAGAGCCGAGCCACACCGCGCAGGCCTTCCCCAGAGACGGTGTCCAGGCCTGGAGTTCCGGAACGCAGTCCGGGATCTAAACCGAGCGGCTCCTCAACCTCCCCGACGCCGCGGCCCTTCACTGCGGCTCCCCGTGCTGTGGTGACCCCCAACCATAACGTGGCTTCCGTTGCTACTTCATAGCCGTCACGTTGCTACTGTTATGCATCGTCACGTAAGTGTCCGTGTTTCCCGACGGTCTTGGGCGACCCCTGTGAAAGGGGTCACGCCCCACAGGTTGAGAGCCGCCGCCGTAGAGCCTGAGGCCGTCGGAAAACACGGCTGTCTACATGCCGATTCATAACAGCAGCAAGGTGACGGTTTTGAAGAAGGAACGGAAATAACGGTACGGTTGGGGGTCATCACGACATGGGAAGCTGGACGAAAGAAAGGGCCAAGGCGTGAGGGAGGTTGAGAACCACGGGGACGGGGCACAGGGATAAACACCTGGGCCCACGTGCGATAATTAAAGGGAAGCAAGCCTTCCCGCCAGACACGGAGATGGACGTGGAGCCGGGTGACCCCGGGGGCACAGAGAGGGGGGTGGGGGGAGGCGTCCGTCAGCCAGAACCTCGGCTCCGAAGACTCCCCGCGGAGACGTGACTCGTCACTCCGAGCCGTGGGCACGCTGCGCTCCGCTCGGCGCGTCAGAGGAGCGTTATCTCATCCTCTGCCGCTTCTGTGAGACGCTGTCTCGTTCCCCATCTCCCCGGGCCCGTGTCCAGACGCGGCCTTCTAAGGGAAAATGTGTCTGTCATCGAATATTGGGCTCCTGTGAGCCCCTCCCGCTTCCAGAACAAAGGAAGTGGCGGAGGATGTCCTGCAAGGCTGACTTGGTGGCTGGCGTCCCCTCAGCCTGCACGGATGGCCCCTGAGCACTCCTGCCACGCCCTTGGCCTTCATGACCCCACTGGAGCAGGCGGGGCCAGCCCTCTGAGGGTTCAAGTCGTGGGAACTTGGTGCGGTCTTTGCAAAACCCTGACTGCCCTCCCTCCCCGGCCCACTCCCCTCCTCGGATGGCCAGGTGTGGCCCCCAGCGCTCTGTGTTTCTGAGGGAAAGCAATGAACAAGCTCCATTGTCCTGAAATCCCCTGTCTCTGCACACGGCTTCCATGTTTGCCCTTTGAGCTTCGACTTGCCATTGCTTCATCCGTTACATTTTTTCCCCTCCGCACTCTCTTTGAAAAGCCTGGCTTTGTTGTTAATAGGCCGCGCAGCTTTCTAGAACTTTCTCCGTTGCTTTGCTTTCCTGGGCTCTGTGAGGGGTCGGAACCCAGCAGGAGGAAGTGAAACAGGCCATCAGCCCATCGCGCCCCCCGCCCTGCCCATCTCCCCGCCCGTGCTCCCTGTAGAGCTGAGGAGGCAGCCGCTGTGGGGCGGACAGGGGCAGAGGCGCGGGGCTCCTCCAGGGAGGAGTGGCATGGCCCTGTGTTCACGTCGCTGGGGGTTGGTGTCATACTGTCTCTGAGAGCTGCCCTCCCAGCCTCGCCTGCCAGGCAGCACGGCTCCCTCAGCAGAAGCTTGCTAAAACTGGGCTCTCCGCCCCCGAAACCGGTTTGGCTCAGTGGATAGAGCATCAATCAGCCTGCGGACTGAAGGGTCCCAGGTTTGATTCCGGTCAAGGGCATGTACCATGGCTGCGGGCACATCCCCAGTAGGGAGTATGCAGGAAGCGGCTGATCAATGTTTCTAACTCTCTATCACTCTCCCTTCCTCTCTGTAAAAAAAAAAAAAATTTTTTTAAATCAATAAAACATATTAAAAAAATAAATAAAATAAAACTGTGCTCTCCTCTCTGAAAACCACAAGACTGCCTCTCGGTGGCAATGGGAGAAGGCATTCATTCAGGCCCCCGGACACGGCAGCTGGCTAAGGGACTTGTCCCATGGTCTCCTGGTTTTATTTGTTATCAAGCAAGTACGACACAGCCCGCCCTGGCGTGGCTCCGTGGTTGAGCGTGGACTTATGAACCAGGGAGTCACGGCTCAGTTCGTGGTCAGCCCAGGTTGCAGGCTCGATCCCCAGGAGGAGGCACCCGATGGATGTTTCCATCCCTTTATCCCTCTCCTTTCCTTCCACCCATCCAGGTACTAACCGGGCCCGACCCTGCTTCGCTTCCGAGATCAGACAAGATCAGAGTGCTATGACCGTAGACTCCTTTCCTTTCTTTCCAAAAATCAATAAAAACACATTTAAAATTTTTTAAAAATAAGTTGAACAGCCAAAACTGGTTTGGCTCAGTGGATAGAGCATCGACCTGCGGACTGAAGGGTCCCACGTTCGATTCCGGTCAAGGGCATGGACCTTGGCTGTGGGCACATCCCCAGTGGGGGGTGTGCAGGAGGCAGCTGATCGATGTTTCTCTCCCATCAATGTTGCTGACTCTCTATCCCTCTCTCTTCCTCTCTGTGAAAAATCAATAAAAATATATTTAAAAGAAAATCCATTGAACAGACACTGATGTTCATCTTTGCTTTCTGAACGGCCACAGCTCAACCCAATTGGATTCAAAAAATAAGCGACATCCAGGTGGCCATGGAGGACAGCGTCTCCTGGGAGTGCAGGGCCAGCGGGCGGCCCAGGCCCACGTACCGGTGGCTGAAGAACGGGGAGCCGCTGTTCGCCCAGGTAAGCAAGCGGCGGCCACCGCGCTCGGTGCAGACCGTCGTATCGAAGGTGGCCCTGTTGCTATGGAAACAGGGAAAGGATGAGTCCTTTCCAAAATAATAGGCAACCGGCTGCCCTTAACAGTGAAACCCGTGCAGCCGAAGGCACTTGGTAAGCAGACCCCGGCGGCCGGCTGGTCGGCGTCTAGACTAGAGCCGTGGTGGGCAAACGGCGGCTCGAGAGCCACCTGTGGCTCTTTGGCCCCTTGAGTGTGGCTCTTCCACAAAATACCACGGCCTGGACAAGTCTATTCTGAAGAAGTGGTATTAGAAAAAGTTTAAGTTTAAAAGATTTAGCTCTCAAAATAAATGTTCAGTTGTTGTTCTGTTGATATTTGGCTCTGTTGACTGATGAGTTTGCCCACCACTGGGCTAGAGCATGGTCCTCCCTGGCTGTGGGAATGGAAGCCATGCAGACGGCCCGGGGCGCAAATGTGTGCTGAGAGAGAGATCGGTGTTTGGGGCACGGTGAGTGGGCCCCAGGCACCCAGATGCCCTGTCAGTGCGGCCTCCTCACCCCTCTGCGGGAGACTTCCGGACAGCGGGGTGCAGTGGGCTCACCAGGCAGACCTCCCCTCCGCCTCCAGCATGCAGAAAGGGGCAGATTAAACACGAGCTCAAACCTCTCATGCCACACGGAGCAAACTCTGCACGTGATGACGGGCTGGAGGCACCGGCCTGCAGGCCTGGGAGCAGGCAGTGGGAACTGGGAGCTCAGGTGTAAGAATTCCTCTCTGGAGACAATAATTTTAGAGCTAAAATTATTGGGGTGTAGACATTGCCACACATCTACTGCCACCCAGTGGAACAGACAGCCAATCTGTCACCTGGCTTAGTAAGGACTCTTAGAAATAGGGTTACCTCTAGCTGCAGGGGATTCTGGGAATTGTAGTCTGTAGCCAGAAAGAGGGGTGGATAGCACTAGGCGGGCCACCCCACCCCAGCCCTGGGACAGGAGCTGCAGTAGCTCCGGTGTTCCCACAGGCCAGGGCTCAGAGACGTCCTAACAGCCACAGAATTGCTACGTGAGGGAAAAAGCCAAACAACCCAAAATAGCGCCTTGTAAGAACAAGCCTGCAAACCAGTATTCCAAATCAAATGCAGAATTTATGTTTTAGAAAGACAGCCGACCTAAGAGTCCAACAGAGCAATAGGAATGTCTCTGTATAACGCTCAAAGAGATACACGAAGGAATCGTGCCCATAACAAACAAGATACTCTGAAGACGGAAGCAGCTCGCCTGGACGGCGGGGCTCGGAGCTGACTGTCGACCTGTGAACCTGGAGGTCAGGTTCTGATTCTCGGTCGGGGCTCGATCCCCGGTAGAGGGCTCGATCCCCGGTAGAGGGCGTGCAGGAGGCAGGCGATCGGTGACTCTCTCCCATCGCTGATGTTTCTGTCTCTCTCTCCCTCTCCCTTCTTCTCTGAAATCGATAAAAGTGTATTTTCGAACACGCATTTCAAACGTTAAGCGGATCTGTTCGGCAGACACGTTCGTCCGAACGCGTTCGCTGTGAATCCGTGAGGACTCCAGGGGGGGCCTGCCGTTTGAACCCCCATCTCCCGGCGGCGGATGCAAGCGCTGTTGGTTCACCCTCTGACCTGCCCCACGCGCGGCTGCCGGACAAATACATCGCGTCGTGAAAATGGCTGGGACGGTGGCTCTTTTCTTCCCGCTCGGGCCCTTGGCTGTCGCCTGTGGCCACAGGGCCTCGGGGTCCCGGCCGTGGACGGTCACCGTGCGCCTCCCTCTTGCCTTCCGCAGGACAGAGTCCGCATCGAGCAAGGCTCGCTCAACATCACCGGGGTGAGCCTGGCGGACGCCGGCATGTACCAGTGCGTGGCCGAGAACAGGCACGGCGCCGTCTTCTCCAGCGCCGAGCTGAGCGTCATCGGTGAGTCCTCGGCGGGGCGGGGAAGATAAACAGGAACCGGCCCGGCCCCGAGCGACCCGGGCTCTGCCGAGCAAAATGTCCCGTGCGAGACGGGGGGCCGAGGAGGCTTTGAGGTAGAGACGATGGTGCCGGAGGAACAAGGAGCATCTTCTGCAAACGCCCCGAGCAGCCCTAGCTGGTGTGGCTCAGCGGATAGAGCATCGGCCCGTAGACTGAAGGGCTCCGGGTTCGATTCCAGTCAGGGCACATGCTCACGTTGCGGGCTTGATCCCCAGTAGGAGGCGTGGGAATGGGCCAATCTATGGTTCTCTCTCATCGTTGATGTTTCTGTCTCTCTCTTTCTCCCTCTCTTTTCCTCTCTGAAATCAACATAATGTTTTAAAAAATAACGGTGGGTGTGAGGGGTGCCCCCAGGGCTCTCTCCAGAGGGCAAGGGCTGAGCTAGACCAAGACGCTTGGCTGTGGGGCCCAGCTGCCCTGGTCCGAGCAGGCGCCTGAATTGGACAAGGGAGGAACTGTCCCTGATTACGGGGGTGCCTGCCCCGGGGCCCTGTGACCGGGGCATGACTTTGCCAGGACCGTGCGATGGGACCCGGGTGGCTGTGCCCCGAGGGGTTTCCGTCTCGGGGCTCAGCGACAGGGGCGCTCTCCCGGGGCGGGGGGAGAAGGCGGGAGGAACCTGACCCGGCGGGAAGCCCGAGCACCATCAGGGCCAATGCCAGGGAGGCACGGGCTAGAGCGATTGTCTGAGCAATGTGGCTTCCGTCCAGACGGTCGGCTCGCAGGTGAGGAGAACGGGAAGGCTGAGCTCCGAGCCATTTCACAGGGACTTCCTCCGGGGCGCATCAGGGTCTACGCGGGATCCCTGGGCTCCTTGGGCCAGTTTACAGAGGAATCCGATGTGCTCAGCACGCTGCGGGTGCACCCCGAAACCCTGGCGGGGCCCTGACGGGGAATCAAACCGGGACCTGGGTTCGATTCCACATGCCACGTTTCGGGCTTGATCCCCAGGAGGAGGCGTGCAGGAGGCAGCCAGTCAGTGATTCTCTCTCGCCGTTGATGTTTCTATCTCCCCCTCTCTTTTCCTCTCTGAACTCAATAAAAATATATTTGTTAAATGATTGGGAGGGGTGTCATAGGTCAACGCTGAGCCGCTGAGCCGCTGCGGCTGGTTGGCGTGCCAGCCGGGATGCGTTCCGGGAAATCGATGCAGACGTCTCGTTTAAAGGAGCCGTTGGCTGTCTTCTCTTGCAGCTGCAGGCCCGGACTTCTCAGGGGCGCTCCTGAAGAGGGTGACTCTGGTCAGAGCAGGCGGTGCTGCCGTCATCGAGTGCAAGCCCAGAGCCTCCCCCAAGCCCGCCTACACCTGGAAGCGAGGACGGGACGTGCTGAGAGAAAGCGAGAGGTACTGTCTTCACACGCGTGTAGTGTCTGGCTGGCCCACCGCCGTGTCCGGTCCCCTCGTGCGGCTCCAGGAGGGGCAGGCGCGGTCTGGTGTTTACAGACTACGTGATAGGCAGAGGCGGAAGCTTTCTCATCCTTCCTGACGTCCGCACCCACGCCCCGGCCGAGGTGGCTCAGAGGTCAGAGTGTCGGCCCGCACACCAAGGCATCGCGGGTCCCCTTCCCGATGAGGGCACGTACTTGGGTTGTGGGTTCCATCCCCAGCCCCAGTTGGGGTAACTGTGGCAAAGGCAACCAATGGATGTGTCTCTCTCACATTGATGTTCCGCTCTCTCTCTCTGTCTCCCCCTTCCTTCCTCCCTTCCTTTTTCTCTAAAAATCAATGGGAAAAAAATATGCTTGGGTGAGGATTAAAAAGAAAAAACAAAACACGGTCTGCAAAGCTTTCCTGCATCGGAGAGACAGCATGCGATGTCCAGAGATGAGCAGCCCAAATTACCTCTCTTCATTTTAGCCTAAATGTGTTTTTGGTAGAATTTCCCACCCTTCTCCATCCTTCTTCCTTTTGCATGAACGAATGAATGCAGTTCTTTTTTGCTACGACACCCTCTCAAATTTTTGGCTGTGGCTATTATCTCTTATTAGCCTCTCCTTCTTTTTGAAGGTAAATATCTCTAATCCCAAAACATATTCTACAGATAACATGGTTTTGATTATTGTAATCACATCTTTTTGAAACAACAGGGTTTTAACTGATTTCTAGACTCTTCACCTGTGTGTTTCTTATACTTGAACTACATTTAGAATGCATATCATTTATTACTTATATATATCCTATATAATAAAAGAGAAACATGCAAATTTGACCATACCTTCGCTCCTGATTGGCTATGCTATCAGCCAATCACAAGCAGGGGCGGGGCCAAGTGGCACCAGTGCCGGGCCCCAGGTGTGGAGATGAAATGGTGGTGGCGGCGAGCGCCCAGCCCCCAAGCGCTGTGAGCGGAAGTGGTGGTGAGCGCCTGGCCCCCGGGGCTGGGTGGTCGCAGGCAGCCGGGGCTGAGCTGAGCAGAGCAATGGCTGGGTGCCCAAGGCCTAAAGCCTCTGGCGAGGCTTTGGGCCTTGGGTAGGCTGGGGGTGAGCCATCAGTTGGACATCCCCTGAGGGCTGCCAGTATGTGAGAGGGGGCGGGTTGGGTTGAGGGACCACCCACACCCAGTGCATGAATTTCGTGCACTGGGCCCCTAGTATGCATACACACACACACACACACACACACACACACACATATGAGTAATTGACTTCTGACCTCAGTCACTCATATCAGCAAATGGCAGGCGTCTCCAAGAGGTCTCCTTAGCTGTTATTCCTATGAAACATACCCCCCCCCCTTTCTGTAATCTGCTCGGTCTGATGGAAAACGGTAATCAGGCAAGTGTTACCCACAAGATAACACTCACCAGCTGTATCCATAATGCTTTTAATTGATGCTAAAGGTCAGGTGCTCAATGATGCAATGGGGAAGCCTGTAAAACCTTGAGCGCATCTACCCTTTACACCTGGGCACCTTTAGCTTTGCATATGCAAATCAGATCATTGCACTGGCCATGTTATCCTTATTCATGATTTTGCAGACATACCTGATACGGTTTATAGGTGGTGTATTCGCACACGGTTTAAGTTCGTAACATACATCCCTTCTGACTCGTGCGATGCCAAGAAAACAGTATGGAATTGATCACTAGAGGTGGGCGTGGCGGTCACGTTGGGAGCCCAAACAGCCCAGGTTGCTTGGCTGGAGCGTCGTCCTGTACAGCAAAAGGTTGTGGAGTGGGTCCGATTCCTGGTCAGGGACACATTCGGGAGGTGACCCATTGATGTTTCTCTCTCTCTCTCTCCCTTTCCTCTCTCTCTAAAAAGTCAATTAAAAAAATAGCCTCAGGTGCGGAATGAAAAATTAAAACCTGGAGCCCACGCTGACACGGGCGAGCAGTTTCTTACTCTGCAGCCTAACCATCGTTCCCTTCTTATGTCACTTCTGTGTTTCCGAAAAGGCAATGCCAGATCGCTTTTGCACTGACGCCGAGTAAAACATAACTGAAATATAACTAGCAGGTAGTCTTAGAATAGGGCTGTATTTTAAAAGTCTGAAGAAGAGGCATGGTCCACTGGGCATGGCTCAGCGGCTGAGCATCAATCTGTGAGCCCGGAGGGGCACATGCAAGGGTTGCGGGTTCCACTCGCCTGCAGGGGGTGTGCAGGAGGCAGCTGACCGATGATTTGTGTCCCACGCTTTCACCCGTGTTTCATTGGTCCAAACACGGCACATGGTTTTGCCCAAGTTCAACCCAGCAGGGAGATACAATCTTACTATTTGCCTAGACCAGTGGTCGGCAAACTCATTCGTCCACAGAGCCAAACATCAACAGGACAACGACTGAAATTTCTTTGGAGAGCCACATTTTTTAAACTGAAACTTCTTCTAACGCCACTTCTTCAACGTAGACTCAGCCAGGCCTTGGAATTTTGTGGAAGAGCCAGACTCAAGGGGCCAAAGAGCCGCAGTTTGCCGACCACGGCCCCAGATAACAACTTTAGAGTCAGCTTCCTAAGAATAAATAAGCTCAGCCCTCGCTGGTTGGGCTCAGTGGATAGACCGTCGGCCCGCCGATTGAAGCGTCCCGGGTTCGATTCCGGTCAAGGGCAGGGTCCCCAGCCCCGGTCAGGGTGTGTACAGGAGGCAGCCAATTGAAAAGTCTCTCTCACGTCGATGTTCCTCCGTCTCTCCCCCTCTCTCTAAAACCAATGGAAAATACCCTCAGGGGAGGGTTCACGACAAGAAGGAGATGCTGGCGGGGCAGACAGGACTCGGACTGGGAGCTTCCCGGACGGTTCCCCGGCACAGCCCCCTGGGGCCCTCGCACGGCGAAATTCACGCGTCTGCGGCGCGGGTGTGGAGAGCGAGCGCTCCTGGGCATCCCAGGAGCCCACATGTGAAGCAAACGCCGAACCCAGAGTCAGAGTCCCCTCGGGGAGCCTCTCGATCCCACACAGCTCAGAGCCGCCGACACGAAGGACGGGGCACCTCACTGACTGGTCCTTTCGCCCAAACCAGCGGTCGGCAAACTGCAGCTCGCAAGCCACAGGCGGCTCTTCCACAAAATGCCACGGCCTGGGCAAGTCTATTTTGATGTTTTTGTTTTGTTTTGTTTTTAATATATTTTATTGATTTTTCACAGAGAGGAAAGGAGAGGGACAGAAAGCTAGAAACATCGGTGAGAGAGAAACATCAATCAGCTGCCTCCTGCACACCCCACACTGGGGATGTGCCCGAAACCAAGGTACATGCCCCGGACCGGAATCGAACCCGAGACCCTTCAGTCCATAGGCCGATGCTCTATCCACTGAGCCACACCAGTTTCGGCCTGGGCGAGTCTATGTTGAAGAAGTGGCATTAGAAGAAGTTTAAGTTTAAAAAATGGCTCTCCAAAGAAATTTCAGTCGTTGTCCTGTCGATATTTGGCTCTGTTGGCTGATGAGTTTGCTGACCGCTGGCCCAAACAACATTGGCGGCAGTCGCTGAGGACCCGCATGCCGACCGGCGAAGGCTTGCATGAGAGCCGCAGAGGCCGACACTGCCATCGGCCCCCGGGCCACGCCGAGCAAAACACATAGGCACTCGGCGCAGCTCTGAAGGGCTCCTCGGCGCGGGAGTGAATGTCGTTACCCAAAACGAGAGCAACATCTCGACATCGAGAAGGGACTGGGCTCCTTCCCCGTCCTCTGAGGCCACGGAACTGAGCTCCCGGGGCGAGTGTTAGAACCAGAGCTGGCGGCGTTTGCCGAGTGGCTGCTCAGAGGCGGCAGGGGTTGTGTGCCCGTGGTGGACACACAGTGCCCGGGAGAAGCGCTTTACAAGTCCGAGTGCCTCACCCTGGCTGGTGGCTCAGAACACAGAGCGTCAGCCTGTGGCCTGCAGGGTCCGGGTTTGACTCCCGTCAAGGCCACAAACTTCGGTCTCAGGCTCAGTCCCTGGCCCTGATTAGGGCACATGCGGGGGCAACCAATGGATGTGTCTCTCCCACATTGACATTTCTCTTATCCTGTCAGCCTCCCTTCCGCTCTTGCTAAAAATCAGTGGGGAAATACGAGGGTTAACAAAACCAACCAAAAATAAGTCTGCATACTCAGTCCTGTTTCAGGGCGATGGGACCGTCCTCAGGGCCAGACGAGGGGTTGTGAATTCTACAGGCTGGTGGCGACTCAGCGAGAGGCTGGGTCACATTGATCCCTCTGCACGGATCGTGTGCACAGCGTTGAGGAGCACGCCCTGGTTTTCAGATCGTTATCCACAATCTTCTCGTTATCGATTATACTAGAGACCCGGTGCACGAATTCGTGCATGGGTGGGTCCCTCTGGGTGGCCTGTGGGGATGGAGCCGAATCCCACACTCCAACACTGCCTGCAGCGCCCACCTGCCGCTCCCACTCATCCCTGCCCCTCTGTGCCTGCCACGGGCTCTCGCCCAGTCAGTCCCGATCCGGAGGGGCTCATGCTGCTGCAGCAGTGCTCGCCAGCCATGAGCCCTGTGTCTGGTGCCCTCCCCAAGGGCAATGGCCTGTGGGATCAGGCCGAAACCGGCTCTCTGACATCCCCCCAAGGGGTCCTGGATTGTGAGAGGGCACAGGCCAGGCCGAGGGACCCCACCGGGGCAAGATGGGGACCGGAGAGGGATGCAGTAAGTTGACCAGCTGGAGAAGGACTGTAGGAGGGGAGGGCATGTCCAGCCTATCTCGTTCGGTCCTGATTGGCTGGACCCCAGCAGCAAGCTAAACTACTGGTCAGAGCATCTGCCCCCTGATGGTCAGTACACATCATAGCAACTGGTCAAACAGTTGACTGCCCCTTGGTGGTCAGTGCACATCATAGTGAGCGGTTGAGCAGCCTTAGAATATCATTACCATGTTACACTTTGATTGGTTGAACAGTCAACCAGTCACCGGATGACCAGACACTTAGCATAATAGGCTTTTATTATCCTAATAAAAGAGTAACGTGCAAAATGTGACCGTACCTTGGCTCCTGATTGGCTATGCTACCAGCCAATCAGGAGCAGGGGGCAGGGCCAGGCGGCACGAGTGCCCAGCCCTGGGGCCGGAGACAAAGCTGTGGTGGTGGCGGTGAGCATCTGGCCCCGGGCTCAGTGTCGAGGGGGCAGCCGCGGCGAGCGCCCACCCTCTGGGGCGGAGACGAGGCGGCGGCAGCTTGGCACTCCAGCCAGAGCAGAGAAGACTGAAGCCTCTGGATGGAGTGAAGCCTCCAGCGGCCAAAGCAAAAATGGAAGGCAACTGCCAGAGGGAAGGCCTGGGTCCCAGGTTCCAGAGGAAAACTGGTCCTGGCAGCCAGGGGAAGGAAAGCCTATTGCATGAGTCTTCATGCAACGGGCCTCTAGTATATAGAATATAAAAGCCTAATATGCATATTGTTGCCACGGAGTTCAACCAGGAGACCAATTGCTTGCTATGACACGCACTGACCACCAGGGGGCAGCGTGGCATGATGGAAGGCTCCACCCAGTAGCTGGCAGCCAGGGAAGGGAGTCCCTAATTGCCAGCCAGGTCTAGGGACCCAACCCATACATGAATTTCACGCACTAGGCCTCTAGTTTTAATATAAATCGTGTCCTCCCCAGTAGATCGGATGCCTAGCCCATCACCCAGGTCCTTTATCTTTAGACCATCCTATTTTTTTCTGAGTGACTGATTTACCAAAAAGAACTCTTGGGCTCATCAGAAATCCTTTGGGACCTGTGCAAATCCTCTGGCTTCTCTCAGAAGGAAAATCCCTCAAAGACACCTCACCAACGTTGAGAGTTTGCTGTCAGCGGAGAGGAAATAGATGAGGAAACGTTAAATCAGCTTAAGGAACTTTCTGGCTCTATTTAATTTTGGTACAACTTCCATGAAAACGCTTCGAGTATTTCAAACGCAGCAGCCCAGGCTCGAGCACCGAGCCCCGGACCCGGTCACACACCTCTGAGGCTCTCTCTTCAAAGGCCTTTGAAACGTGTCCCCTGATACCCTCAGAAGAAGATATTCTGAAATGAAACGAAGAGCTTCGTTTTCAGCTGAATTTTCTTTGCGTCTGTCACCTGCGGAGGTGTGGGCTCTGAATTATAAAAGGCTTCTCTTTTTGAACCTGTGGAGGTTGTTCAAGGCTCCATCCTGAGAGGAAATTGGTTTGAGATAATCCCTTGAAAAACGGGTGGAGGCATACACTTGTCCCTTTGGTTCACGGCAGAAGTTGGATAATGTCATTTATAATAAGAATCAATGGCCCTTTAAAACATGGAGCCTCTCTCTCTTAACCTTAAATACGTACAACTATTTTTTTTCTTTGCTCATCTATCTCTCTCAAAAACAAGAATAAAATATACTTGAGGCAGCTTAAAATGCGAGATACGTACAACCAGACTATTAAAGTAGAACATTCAGACCATGTAGAAGAAGGGGAAAGCATCCTACCTAATAAAAGGCTAATATGCAAATTGACTGAATAGCGGAACGACCGGTCGCTATGATGCATGCTGACCAACAGGGGGCAGACGCTCAATGCAGGAGCTGCCCCTGGTGGTCAGTGCACTCCCACAAGGAGAGCGCCACTCATCCAGGAGCCAGGCTCATGGCTGGCGAGGGCAGTGGTGGTGGTGGAGGCCTCTCCCACCTCCGCAGCAGTGCTAAGCCATCTGCCAGACCTCCCCTGCGGGCTCCCAGAATGCAAGAGGGTATAGGCTGGGCTGAGGGACCACCTACCCCCCAAGTGCATGAATTTCATGCACCATCCTCTAATACATTAATAGTGGTTTAACTAAATACATGTTAATATTTTGAGCTTCCTAGTATTGCAAGCCAAAAGGGAAATCAGTGAGCTAATAAAATTCATTACCTGAAAACTAGTCTTGAAAAGAGATGATTTTCTTCTGATATTAGATCGTAAATTAACTGCATTCCTTGGGTCCAGTCGTAGATGGATTGTGGTTTTAACTTGCCTGGACCCATGTCCTGTGTCAGTGCCATCCCACTTTGACCCTGAGTTTGGCCATGGGACTTGCTTTGGCCAGCGGAATGTTAGCAAAATGTATGCAGGTGGCTGCTGCAAATGTGCCTGCACAGTGGACCTTTCCCAGGCTGCTTTCCGAGACCTGTCACTGCCATGCAAACAAGGCCCAGGAAACCTGCTGGGTGAGGAAGAGACACAAGGCCCGGACACACCTGGCGCCCCAGCCAGCACTTAGCGTGTAAACCATAGAAATGCTTGTCACTTACTTGTAACCAATGGAGATTGGGCCGGTGGGGGGGGGGGAGTGTTTGTTATGCAATGATAGCAAACTGATGCACATCTTCAAACAATCCAGTGGACAGTGTCTTCCATAGCAGTTTTTCAGCACTTATAGAAATACCAGAGACCCGTTGCAGGAAGATTCCTGCAAGAATAGGGCTTCCTGTGGCCTGAGCCAAGCTCCTTCCTGTCGCTGCTGCCTCACTCCCTTCTCTGCTGCCTCGCTCCCTCCCTTCTCCTCTGCCTTGCTCCCTTCTCTGCTGCCTCGCTCCCTCCCTTCTCCTCTGCCTTGCTCCCTTCTCTGCTGCCTCGCTCCCTCCCTTCTCCCCCGACCCACTCGCTTGCTTCTCCGCAGCTTTGATCCCTTCTGCAATGCTTGGCTTCCTTCTACAATGTCTTCTGTGCCAGGATATGCAAATTAACCACCATCTTGGTTGGGTTAATTTGCGTGGTCGCTCTGATTGGCTGGTGGGCGTGGCCTGTGGGCATGGCTTGTGGGTGTCGCGGAGGTGTGGTCAATTTGCATGTTACTCTTTCATCAGATAGGATCTTCAGTATCACCATTGACCACCCTTGAGAGCATGCATGGCTCACGCAGAAATAAAAATATTTTATTTGCCTCGGTGCCTACTTTATCAAGTGTTACCGAGTGCCTGCTGGAGATAACGTACCCACCTCTGAACCAAACCCCCTCCCCATCAGGACACGGCCACCCTCTTGGCCACCCAGCGGCTCTGTTGGGTGGCGGGGAGACACAGGTTGTTGGTAGTCTTCGCAGTGCTGTCAGTGCGCCCAGAGTGTGGAGCAGCCCGATGGTGGGTGAGCCACCGCGTCCCCCTTTGAGGGTGGGAACAAAGCCATCCGCACAGCAGAACCTTTGAGAAACGTTTTCTAAAGAGAAATCGGCCCAGAAAACAGGCCCTGACGTTTCCAGTCTCTGTGATGCCGGAAATCTTTGTCTTCTTGCCTTTCCTGGCACCTCCCGTAACACCGGTGGCCTTTTCCTTCTGCATCAGAGTCTGCTCGGGCGCGGGGAGCTTGTCCCGGCAGAAACATGCCAGAGACAACTGCACTTGAAAATGTAAGTTACTACGTGCGAGATGTCATCGGGACCTTGGGAGTGACGGGGGTCTGGACCTTAAACATCGTTTAGGCGTTCCTCTGATTCTTCAATGCCTCCCAGAAAAGCGAGCCCGTCCAGCTCTCTCGTGCTGAAATGCCTCCAGCGAAAGAAGCTCATGCTGCCCTGGCCAGTGGCTCAGTTAGATGGAGCATCATCCCATACACCAAAAGGTTGTGGGTTCGATCCCCAGTTGGGGTGCATGTGGGAGTCAACTGATCCAAGTCTCTCTCTCTCTCTCTCTTTCCCCCTACCCCTTTCTCTCTAAAGTCAAATTTTTTTAAATAAAGAAGCTCATGCCTGCCGTGGAGAATTGTACCCCTTAGGGCAATGACCGGCAAGCTCATTAGACAACAGAACCAAATATCAACAGGACAATGTTTGAAATTTGAGAGCCAAATCTTTTAAACTTAAACTTCTTAGAGCGCCACTTCTTCAAAATACACTCATTCGCCCAGGCCGTGGTATTTTTTGGAAGAGCCACACTCAAGGGGCCGAAGAGCTGCATGTGGCTTCCGAGCCGCAGTTTGCCAACCTCTGCCTTAGGGAATTTTTATTTATCAAGATGTGTATCCATACACAGGGTTTTGTCATTGCATTTGAGGCCGGCTCCCTGGGCTGGTGCAGGAGGAACCCCAGCTTATTTTCTCAGACGTTTTCCTAATGTTGGAAGGCTGCCCTCTCCTGTCCCCACAGTCCCCGGCCCCCCAAAGCTTTTGTTTCCCAGGGCAACGCGTCCGCATTCTTCGGTGACAATGGCCAGCAATGCCTGTGGCTAACGGGAGCTCGGGAATGGATGGGAGTGTGGAGGAGGGACATGGAGGGGCCCACGGTGGCTCTCGGGGTGAGGACTCCGGGAAGGTTTGCCGGAAGCCGATAATTGTTTTAATGATGGAGAGCTGTGGACAGGGAGTCTGGAGGGCTGGTCAGCCTTAATTGCTCTGAAGGGTCAGAGCTAATTACTGGATGTTGGTAGTTGAAGCAGCCCCCACCTGTTAGTCCTAAGAAGATTCATTGAATGGCTTCTACTGGTGTTTCCTGCCTGGGGGTCACGGGTGTATCTTATGACCTTAATCTTAATAAAAGGGATGGTAAAGCCAGAGTGAGGAGTAGATCTCCCATTAGAGTTGGACTACCACCTGGTCACCATTTCCAAGTTAATGTTGTTTTCTAAGTCTCTGTTCTTTTGTGTGCGGCCTTCTCCAGAAACCCAAACCCTGAACCGGGACCCTGAATCACACAGGACGGGAAAGGGGTTCCCACAAAGGTGGCCGATGATGCCTCACAGGACGGTTGGAGCGGCTGCCAAATTGTCCCGGGCCGTCAATTAGTGATGAGCAGCCCCTGGGAATAAACCAGACTTCAACTCCTATTTCTTCCCACTAACTCTGCTCAGTGATTGTATCGGTTCTCCCTCGCACCGCCCTCTGAGAACCGGAGCCTCGGTCCACGTCCGCCCTTCAGTGGCTCAGCGCGTCTCTGACCGAGGAGCATGCCGCTGTTGAGGGATGTTCTTCAGGTGAAAATCCTGACTCGGAACGTCTGAGCTGGGGCCCGGGATCCTGCAGGGATCCTGCATTTCCCAGCAGCCCCCTAACATCCCAGCACCGCTGGTCTGGGGACCCGACTTAGAGGCAGGATCCCGAAATGCCGGGCTCATCACAGGAACACCAGCCTGGGACAAAAAAGGCACACCTCTTGCTAAAGGCACCTGCTTGTCCATTAAGCTGTTTAAGTCTCTAAAGTGACTCACTGCTTTCTTTATTTTTTTAAGTATATTTTTTTTATTGATTTCAGAGAGCAAGGGAGAGGGAGAGAGAGAAACATCAAGGATGAGAGAGAATCAGCGATCAGCTGCCTCTTGCATGCCCCCTACTGGGGATCGTGCCTGCAACCCAGGCATGTGCCCTTGACCTCTAATCAAACCATGACCTCCTGGTTCATAGGTCGACACTCAACCACTGAGCTCCGGCCGGCCTGGCCCGATGCTTCCTTTATTGATGAGGTCACCCCATGCTTTCAGGATTCCTGATTACATCCCTTTCATCATCCTCTCAAGTTCCACCTTCCCAAGAGAGCCTCAGGGACCAGATTTTTGAGAAATGTGGTGTGCTGATTCTTAGAGAAAGGTGTGCGGGGAAGCCCTGCACACACAGGCGGTGCACACACAGGCAGTGCACACACAGGCAGTGCACACACAGGCAGTGCACACACAGGTAGTGCACACACAGGCAGTACACACAGGCAGTGCACACACAGGCGGTGCACACACAGGTAGTACACACACAGGCGGTGCACACACGGGTAGTGCACACACAGGCAGTGCACACAGAGGCGGTGCACACACAGGTAGTGCACACACAGGCAGTGCACACACAGGTAGTACACACACAGGTAGTGTACACACAGGTAGCACACACACAGGCAGTGCACACACAGGCAGTGCACACACAGGCGGTGCACACACAGGTAGTGCACACACAGGCAGTGCACACACAGGTAGTACACACACAGGTAGTGTACACACAGGTAGCACACACACAGGCAGTGCACACACAGGTAGTGCACACACAGGTAGTACACACACAGGCAGTGCACACACAGGCGGTGCACACACAGGTAGTGCACACACAGGTAGTGCACACACAGGTAGCACACACACAGGCAGTGCACGCACAGGTAGTGCACACACAGGTAGTGTACACACAGGTAGCACACACACAGGCAGTGCACACACAGGCAGTGCACACACAGGCGGTACACACACAGGTAGTGCACACACAGGCAGTGCACACACAGGTAGTACACACAGGTAGTGCACACACAGGCAGTACACACACAGGTAGTGCACACGCAGGTAGTACACACACAGGCAGTGCACACACAGGCGGTGCACACACAGGTAGTGCACACACAGGTAGTGCACACACAGGTAGTACACACACAGGTAGTGTACACACAGGTAGCACACGCACAGGTAGTGCACGCACAGGTAGTGCACACACAGGTAGTGTACACACAGGTAGCACACACACAGGCAGTGCACACACAGGCAGTGCACACACAGGCGGTGCACACACAGGTAGTGCACACACAGGCAGTGCACACACAGGTAGTGCACACACAGGCAGTGCACACACAGGCAGTGCACACACAGGTAGTGCACACGCAGGTAGTACACACACAGGCGGTGCACACACAGGCAGTGTACACACAGGTAGTGCACACACAGGTAGTGCACACACAGTTCGATATTATCCTGTGTTTTGCTTTAACTGGGTTGGATTCACAACCATCTCTTCTTTTTAACCCACACCCCCTGGCCCCATCCTTGTCAAACCTCCCTAATCACTGAAATATATCTGCCCCTGGACCAGACACGTTTTCTTTTTAATTATTTTTTATTGATTTCAGAAATGAAGGGAGAGAGAGAGAGATCAATAATGAGAGAAAATCACTGATTGGCTGTCTCCTGTGCACCCCTCCCTGGGGATAAACCCGAAAACTGGGCACATCCCCTGACCGGGAATCAAACCATGACCTCCTGGTTCATAGGTCGACATTCAACCGCTGAGCCTCGCCGGCCGAGCCAGGTGATCCATGCCTTGCTTGCCTGGTGAGAGGGAGACAGGAGCCCATCATTCCCTCCACGCTGTATGTCAAGGGGACTCACTCACAAGGGCCGAGTCCCCTGTGACCCGGGGGCAGGCGTGGACACACCGCCCTGCCCCATCTCTGTGGCTTCCGCGCGGAACGGCTCAGAACACCCCGTCCCCATCTGGGGACGACCCTCTCGCAGGTGGTGGGTTGTGCCGGTGGCAGCTTTTGTCACCCGTCACTCGGGCCCCAAAGACAAAGGTCAGCATTTTTAAAGCCCCGGTATCCGCCGGCCAGCTGTCATTCATGGGACTGACAAGGCCAGCTCCTCTGTGTCTGTAGCCCAGAGCCTCGCATGAAGCGAGAGGGATTCGATTTGTGGCAGAATTCCAGATCTGCCCGTCCTGTGGCCCGAAATCCCCAGTGAGGGGTGGGCAGCCGCTTCTCCCTGCAGGAGGTGACATACCATGTGGCCACTCAGATGACCTCTCTATGTGTGGGGACGTGGAGTCCCGTGTCCTGCTTTTATTTCTACTCCTCTCTGCGTCGTCACTTTTCACTTTTCTCTGATACCATCAATGATTTCAAAAGAGAACCACCTGCTCTGAACCAGGAGCGGATTTACATTTCCAGTTCCTTTTATCTCCTTCCATCACTGTTCACGAGTATTCAGAGGAGCACCAAGTTCAATATCAAGCTGACAGCTACCGGTCGACCTGTCCCACGCCAGCACGGCCAAGGGTGAACCTGCGGAGGGGCAGAGAAGGATTGAAGAAAAGACAGACTGACGAGAATACAGCTGGGGTTGGGTGGCTCTCCTGTGTCTGGATGAGGACACAGAAGACCCAGCCCTGCAAGCCGATGCTTTATTCCATAGTCTGGTTAAAACAAGGGTAGACTAACAAGTATAATACAAACATGCTTGTTTTGGCAACACTTGCTGCATCTCCCACAGCCCATTAGCTGTTTAGGAAGGAATTAGGGGGCGGGGGCTGCAAGGTCAGGCTTAATTATGCTCAGAGAGCTCTGCCCGCCAAGCTGAGGCCCTGCCACAGGTCAGCCCGAGGCTTGACCCTACAGTGGCTCCCTATGTCTGCCAATAGGCGAAGGCAGGGAAACGAAAATGAAATGGAAACTCCAAAACCTCATCTAGAAACAAACATGGCCCTGGCCCGTGGACTCAGTGGTTAGAGTCTGAGGAGTGAGGGGTGCAACCCAGCAATCCATCTGGTGTTTTCGAAGATCACCCAGCCAGGCCATCGTAGCTCAGTGGTTAAGCATCCACCTATGAATGGAGGTCACAGTCCAATTTGCCTTCAGCGCACATGCCCAGGTCATAGGCTGGCTCCCCAGTAGGGGGCGTGCAAGAGGCTGCCGATTCATGATTCTCTATCTCCCTCTCCCTTTTTGTCTGAAATCAATAAAAATATCTTTTTAAAAAATAAAATAAGAGGTTATCTGGCCACTGACTGAGGAAGGTGTTGGAGGAGCCAGAGAGGAAATGGGCAGATGGCGTAGGAGGCTGGGGTAGGCCTGTGAGAAGGAAGCAGCAGAGACACGTGAGGAAGCAGCTAGGTCTGAACGGTGAGCTGGAGACGGGGCAAGACGCTGACCCTGAACGAGCTCCCTGAGGCCTTGTTCGTCCCTCCGACCAGCCTGAGTCCGGCTGGTAGCATCGCTGCCTCTTTCTCTCCTGTGGGGTCATGTTTCGAACCAGCTTCTCTAGACGCCTCCCCGGCCCCGGTGTCTGTAGGGAGCGTCACCCTCCCTCCAGGTGGTCGACATCCGCCCGCATCGCGGGGTCTGGGATGCGCCATCCCACTCCCCATTCTGCCAGTCACACCCCGTGGTGGGATGGTCTCAGTTTCGTTTAAGTTCAGTTCCTGCTTCTTCCTATAAATGCATTCCTTGTCTGACATATTTCAGACATAAACATGCTAAATCATACCTCACTTAACTGACGCCTCTTGTCCGCAAGAAAACACTTTCAACAGACATGCAGAAAGTCAGCCGCCCAGGGACCGTCCCTCACTCCTCACTGGCAGTTTTCAGACCGGTGGAATGGTGACTACAGTGAGTCCGTGTCCTACTTCTATGCGTTGTGAACATGGGCGAATACCTTAAAGAAAGATGAGATCAGCCCTGACTGGTTTGGTTCGGTGGATAGAGCGTCGGCCTGCGGACTGAAGGGTCCAAGGTTCAATTCCAGTCAAGGGCATCTACCTTGGTTGCAGGCACATCCCCATTGGGGGGGGTGCAGGAGGCAGCTGATTGATGTTTTTAACTATCTCTTTCCCTTCCTCTCTGTAAAAATAAATAAATAAAATATATATTTTTTAAAATATGAGATCATTGCCCAGCGGGCGTGGCTCAGTGGTTGAGCTTCAACCCATGAACCAAGTCGTCACCCATTCATTTCCGGGTTGGGGTCTCCGTCCCCATTAGGGGGCGTGTGCCAGGCAGCCGATCCATGTTTCTCTCTCATCGAATGTTTCTATCTCCCTCTCCCTTCCTTTCTCTAAAATCAAGAAAAACATTATTTAAAAAATTAAAATCTTTTTCTTAGATTAAAACTTTAAAAAAACAAAAGAGGAAACTATCCAACGATGCCGCCGTGATTTGTCGCTTGAAAGACAGCAGAAGTGACTGCCCGTTGGTCCTGCGCGGTAAGCTCACCACGGGGTTTATTCCCTTTGATTTCAGAATCACCGTCTCAGAAGACGGCAGCCTCAGGATCGCCAACGTGACGAAAGCCGACGCCGGCAGCTACACCTGCGTGGCCACCAACCACTTCGGGACGGCCAGCAGCACGGGGAGCCTCGTGGTGAAGGGTAAGGCCCTGAGGTCGCCGGCGCGGACACGGGTCCCCGTGTCCCAGGGGGGTCTCAGACGGGGCGTCGCCCAGAGCCCGCCGTGCACATGCCGCGGCCTCCACATTGACTCGTCCCGGCGGACCTGCGGCGACGGACCGTCCCAGGGGCGGGCGGGTTGGGGACAGATGCGACGGAAAGGCTCTCTCGTCCCCGAATCCCCCAGTGCAGCTCTGAGGCCCACGGCCCTGTGTCCACACTGGTCTGTAACCGATGGCACTGCCAGTCCTTCTGCTGCATCTCAGGGCTCCGCAGATTCCGAACGCGGGCCTGGGAACACGACGCCGGCGCCCCGAAAACCCACTGCTCCGGGCTGTTGGCAGCCGACACAGTGTCAGCGGTGACCCTGGCGATCGTGAGGGCGCCCGCAGGTCTGAGGGGCTGAGGCTGCGGGTTCATCTGCCAACACCCTCTCTGGGCTGCGCAGCCTCACCCCGCCCACCGGCCGGTGTAGAGAGTCCCAGGCGCCTAATCGTCCCCCTCGCTCCCAGCACCGCACCTGGTGGATGGGCTGGGCTGGGTTGAGCTGGGCTGAGCCCCGAGTGGGAGCCGAGAGGGGCCGGTTTTCCCTCGCCTGTCACCGCATTTCTGCCGCTCTAGCTCACGCCTCCGGTAGAGTCTCCAAGTCGAAGGCATCCTGGCGATTCTCTGATGGAGGCAGGCAGAGCTGGAGGGGCCGAGGGGGGACTCCCTGGAGGTCACGAGAAGCAGAAGGGGCGTGAACCCGGGAATCCTGGTCCGTGTGCCCGTAGGTTCTTCCGGCCGCACCGGGATTCTCTCGCTCGTGTTTCTATTCCTCCGTAAGAGCTGTGTGACTTCCTTCCCGCCCCCGCGTGGCGCCCTGGGTGGAGTGAGCGGGCCTCGGGCAGACAGAGATGTCCAGAAAGGACATGGGCCTCGGTGTTGATTTCCGGGGGGAACCTTAGGAATCCGCGGATTACACTTGCCGGGGTCACATGGGAAGTTGGACAAGTCCCATCACCTGGGGAAGCCTTTTTATGCGACACACGCATGTCTGTGCCGGCGAAAATCGGAAAGCCCGGAGCCAGAAGTAGGTCTGTGTTTCGAATGCCTTCCGTGATTTCAGTCTATTCATTATCCACTCGGGCCCTGGCACCGGCCAAGCTGACCACATGTTCTCTCTGCCTCACAGGGCAGAGGGGCAGGCGCTTAGGGGGTCCCCCAAATTCTGGTGAGCCCTTTGCTAATGTCTGTGACCTCAGCCAGGGAGGGGGCCCTGTGACCAGCCAGGACCTGGGCAGCCCTCAGCCAGGAAGGGGGCCCTGTGACCAGCCAGGACCTGGGCAGCCCTCAGCCAGGAAGGGGGCCCTGTGGCCAGCCAGGACCCAGGCATCTGAGCTGTCACACTGAGCCCTGTCACAGAGTGCCTGTTGGGTGTGGAGATGGTGATGCAGGCAACAGCCTTCAGTAGAGTTAAGGGTGGGGTTTGGGGTCAGAAGGAGCTGGCTTTGAGCCTCATTTCTCCCATTTGCTGGCCCCTGGGACCTTGGACACATAACCAGTCTTCGTGGTGACAAGCATTGCTGACCTCGTCCACGTGGGGTTGTTGTGGTGGCTGAGATAACTACCCGTGTTATGTGTTTAGCGTGTGCCTGGGACTTCGGAAACAGTAG